>PVJI01008224.1:0-72484 GCA_004026765.1 Micronycteris hirsuta | reverse complement strand
AGAAGGAAAAGAACGAGAAGGAAGGGGAGAGGGAAAGAAGGAGGAAGAGGAGCTGGTGGAGGGGACCCGGAGGAGGGAAACACACGAGGACGGGGACAGAGGAGAAGGAAAAGGTGAGAGCTCTGTGTCCTGTGGACCTCCAGGTAGGGTGAGCGAGGCTGACGCAGGTGCAGATAACGGGACTGTCGTTGGTGACGAGAGAGAGACAGAAAAGCATGAGACACTTTAAAGAAAGCCACCAAATCTGACCCTAGAGCTGGCGGGCAGAGCTGGGGCAGGAGGAGAACAGGAGGATTACTTTCAGAGTCCCTGATGGGCGGAGGGACTGCACAGGCAGCGATGGGGAAGGAAAGGCCCGAGCAAAAGCACGGAGACCGGACCGTCCAGGCTGGGCTTCCAGTGTGCAGAGGGGTCACAGCGGCGGGGCTGGTGGGCTGTGGTGGAGGCTGTGCAGACACGGCTCCCCTGGGCTATGGAGACCTCGAACGCTTTGTCCTGAAGGCCCTTAGAAGTTCTGAATGAGAAGGGCATTCCAGAGGTGGACATCCAAAGTGAGAGAAATAATTCCAAGCCATTTCACGGGAGACAATACAGGGAAGGAAGGATGTTCTCCTAAGGGGGTTCCTTGACTATGGACACGATGACGCCCAGCTGGGTGACGGCTTCTGGCCCACCGCCACCCAGGCCAGCTCCAGCCACCAAGTCCCCACATGGCTTCTGGAAAGAGCTCCCCAACCTTTGCACGACTCGCCAACCCCGTGACATCACAGGATTTCCCCAGGTGTCGGGCTCACTGTGATTTCAGCATCAGCCCCCTCTCTCTGACCCTCGGGCTGGGAGGACAGGCCCCCTGGCGCCCCTCATCCCCGCTCTCTCCGGGGCCTCCCTGCCCTGGTCCACAACCTGGCCTCACTCAGGGCCACCCCAGGCCTCAGACGGGCTTCAGTGTCCCCGAGCCTTGATGAGGGCAGGAGATAGTGTGGGGCGACATTTCTCCCAAAAGGCGCCTCAGACCTTATGTAAAATGTGAGGTACAAATAGAACAGAAACATCGACCAAGTCTGCTCTGCTGCCTCCAAGCCTGAACTGAAAATGTATATGCTGAGAAGTTCAAGGTAGAACTCCATCCATCAACTACATCTAGGCCTCAAGGCTGGCAAAGCCCCTGCAGACAGTTCTTCCCGCACACGCTCACATCTGCTTTGCCCACGCCGGACAATGAAGCTCCTCCTCCTCTGGCCTCTGGGACAGTGTTCGGGCTTCCGAGCCCCCAGCTGGGTGACCGTCTCTGCCTTCCACGGACCCGATTTCCCTCCAGCTCCGAGGCTCCTGCCTCCCACCAGGCAGTGCTCAGTCCCACGGGCCCCCGGAGCACCCTCCTCAGAAACATTTTGTTCCGAGGAATTTTTTTTTAAGCTTGCCATAAAAACACGGACTTATTTTTTTTAATTTGAAATTCATTTTCACTCTTCTTTTATAGATCTGTCATTTATACAATGGCTCGAAAACTTTCTAAAATCAGATATAATTTATGAGCCCCTTCTTTTCAGCATAATGTCATTTTGTACATTAAAATGATAATGACTAGCGGGAGCAGATGTGTCTGCCGGGGGGGGGGGGGGGGGTGGTCGGGGAGCCAGAGGAGATGGTGGGTGGGGGGCCGTTCTGGTTCTCCCGAACAGGCCCCAGCGTGCCTGCGCTCAGCCCCCAGGAGGGGCTCTCCTGAAAGGAAGAGAAGAACAAGAAAATGTATTTTTTAGCCCTGGCTCGTGTAGCTCAGTGGATTGAGCGCGGGCTGTGAACCAAAGGGTTGCCAGTTCGATTCCCAGTCAGGGCACATGCCTGGGTTGCAGGTCGGGTCCCCAGTGGGGGCCACGTGAGAGGCAACCACACACTGATGTTTCTCTCTCTCTCTTTCTCCCTCCCTTCCCTTCTGTCTAAAAATAAATAAATAAAAATCTTTAAAAAAAAGAAAAAGAAAATGTATTTTTTACAACTGTGAAGTGGGAATAACACTGAAAAGCAGCTTAGGCCCCTTGCAGGAGAACGAGACCTCGATAAAGAGTTAAGAATGCCATTTCCACATAGAGATTACACACTGTCTTCTTCTTTTTTTTTTCTTTAAAAAAGGAAAAATGTCCCCTGATGTATCAAGTGGCTCCTGAGACTTGCTCTGTGGAGCTTTTCAAAATGACAGATCCCAGGCCCCTTCCCCTCTACCAGTTTAATAGATGTGGTGTGGGGTCCAGCGACAGGTGTTTGGTTGGTTGGTGGGTGGGTGGGTTGGTGTTTAGTGCCTCAGATGAATCTAACCTGCGCCCCGGGACAGGGACAGGGGACGAGCAGCCTCCAGAGGACAGGCAGTAGTCCCAGGCAGCATGGTTGGTGCATCGCATGATCGTGGGTCAACAATGAGGCTAGTGCTTACGTACTCCTTACTACGGCCTGGCTGCAGCTCCAAACTCTTTCCACTTATCGGTTCTTCCTGACAGCCTAGCAGGCAGCTACTGCTATTATTATCCTTTTTCTCAGATGAAGCAACCGAGGTTCAGAGAGATTAAGTCACTTGCCAGAAGGCACCCAGCCAGTAACTAACCGAGGTGGGATTTGAAGCCAGGCAGCCCGCGACCTGGGGACCCATGCGCCACCAGCTGTGCCTGCTGATGTCCTCAGGGATCCTTCTGTGTCTAATCGGTCCAAAGACTAATGAGCTCGCTCATCTATAAATGAGGCATGCTGAGCTAGGTGAGTTTAGAGTTCTTGGTCACAGGGTCTCCATTTCAGGAGACAGGACCATCCGATGGCCATCCCCCAGCTCCAGAGTCCGGCAGAGCCTGGTCTCCAGTCCAGGTCACGTCCCCGGGCCCCAGTGCAGACTCTGTTCCCGATGTCACAGTAAAACAAGGCAGAGGAGGAGTTTACCTCCAAAACAGCCGCAGGAAATTAAATGACTTCATGAAAAGACCTCAAGTCCCAGGTTAAAAATCTTAACCCTGCGTGCTCCCCCATATCTTCCAGGAGGCGACTAAAGCGATCTTCCACAGAACCCAACCTCAGCGGAGAACCTCCTGTTTAAGGAACCCTGATCCGCCTGCTGGGAGGGAGAGGAGAGAAGAGAAAGGGTGGTCTCCTCCTCGTTGGGGGAAAAGAAAAGCCCTAAAATGCTAAGCACATGAGAGTAGAAAGCTCTCTCCACATCTCTAAGCCAAGGTCATGGGCATGGGCACTTTGCAGGCCGATTCTCTGCCTCTTTCTTCCCATCTGCTTTCCAGTGGGGGGCGGGGGGTGGCGGGAGAAGCATGTAGGGCCATCGAAGGGTGATGTGTATTGGAGGGCATGGTCTCCGTGTCCAAAGGGCACTGGACCTGCTTTTCCTTCCCAGTGGGCGGGGGACAATCTTCTGCTCTGTCCCTCCACGTGCATGCTGGGGCATCCTGCTCAGTTTCCAGGTCCCCTTACCGAGCCGGTGTCCAGGAGACAGACACATGGGCTGATGGCATTCTGAGGCCAGGGCTCCCAGGCCAGTGAGAGAGCCTCTCAGGACCCCTCAGTCTGAATACACATACTCTCCCAATTAATTTCCAGAAATTCACTGCTGGAGGGCTGCCTCCCACCACCTGCTGTGCCCTCGCCCCCGTGTGAGTCATCGAGATGACTCATGCCACCTCGAGGTAGGCAGCCTGACCCCAAAAGTCCCCTGTGATGGCATCAACACAGACATTGAAACAGCACTGTAGCTTCACACTCGCCCTGGAAGAAGACACTTAGCACTTATTCAGATCAACGGATGCTAACTTCCAACCCGGCGCAGAGGTTCGGTCTTAGATGGACAAATAAGAATGGGGAAAAGTCATTTCTTTTTCCGAAGAAGGAAGACTGATAAGAAGGAGGTAGAGGTGAAGGAAAGAAAGAGGAAGAGAAGGAGAGAAAAGTCGAATAAAGAAAACAGTGATTCTTGGCCATCTACCACCTCCTTAAAAACAACACTTTTATGAGCTAAATGCAAATGAATCAAAATGGATAAAAACATGTGGATTAAATTCCCCTGAAAACACTCATGGGCCTAAAGTTTTAAGGGGAAAATGGGCCCAGGGCCAAATGCATTGTGGTTTTGGCGGAGCCCAGGGGGAGGTTCTCTGGCTTGTGTGATTCACACACCTGTTCGGCCACCACCCTGCCCACCTCCCTCCCGCCCTGCACTCCTAGGAAAGCCAGAACCAGCTCTGGGAGCCAGCACCTCGCTGCCAACCAGTCCAGAGTCGTGAGTTTTCATGGCGTGGCCAAAGTGTAGGGAGGGGCAGATTTGGCGGGAATGGGCTCTTGACTCTCCACTGTGGCTAAAACTCTGAAACCCAGGGCTTGCGCTCTTCCCTGAGCTTAAAAAAAGGATCGACTCTGAGCAAGGAAGGCATAAAGGTCAGGTTCAGTAATAGGTTTACTACCTGGAGATAGTAGGAGGCTGGGTATCTGGGCCCCTGGGGAACTGCTTCCCTCTGAAAGGCAGGAGGCATTAGCCCCAGAGTGCTTCCCGGCTCAGCCTCCGTGAGCCTCGGCCTCCCCACAGGGGCCTGACCCTGTCCTGTCTCATCAAGAGGAAACCCATGGCTCTGGTCTGAGTTCCATGATGCCCATGCTCCTCCCTCACGCTAGGCTCCATCTCCCTCCAGATTGCTCCGCTCACAGCACCAGCCCTCGGAGCTGATGCTAAGTGGGTTTTTCTTTCACACAAGAAAGCCCAGGCTCAGACCTGAGTCTAGTTAATAAAGTTCTTCTGGGATCAGGAAGCAAAAAGCCAGCTTCACACGAAAACCCAGGGGCTGAGAGATCAAGGAGAGTCTTCTGTAGATGCCCCCATAACTTGCATTGAACTCTTGCATCAATAAAAAAAGAAAAAACTGAAGCTCAGGCCAGTGATGTGTGTGTTTGTGTTTCTTCTAAATAAATTCACCCCAAAGGAAAAGCTCATGTGTGTGGGCAGGCACTGGGATGAGCCCCACGTCAGCCTCTGGCTGCGCTGATGGATACCTCGTCTAAGCCTTCTCAAGTGATTGGCACTTGGTACCGAAAGGGTAATCAGCTGGAAAATCGTTTTAATCAAGTGAGTCAGGGATGTCAGAGCCTCTCTCATGAAGGGATGGACCAAAATGTTCATGGTTTCAGAAGTTCATGGGGGAAAGAGAAAGAAGAGAGAAGTAGGGAGACCCCCTGCATTCCACACACACAGTTCCCCCAGCAAATTTTCATGGCTTACGGAGCCCGGGGGAGTTGACTTTAGGACCTGGGCCTCCTGACTCTCTAGCCAGGGCTTTTTATTCTTGAACCCTGGTCAGCCCTTGCATTCCAACCGACCAGGCGCTCAGGCAAGCCCAGGGCAGGGGGCGAGGCCAGGTCCCGCACAGACCCAGCAGCAGCACATCTGAGAGCTGGAAGAAAGACCCCCAAATTCTTCCACTGAGATCGGAGAGCTACTTGGTACCCAGTTCCTGCTTCCTGAAGCCTCAGCTGATCCTCATCGCCCCTGGAGACGACAGCCCCCATCCCGAGCCAGCCAAGAGAGACTGTCCCTCACCCCCAACTGCCTGGTGGGATTGTTTGTTTCAGGAATGAAGGCCTGTGTAAAATGCAGCCCATCTGAACTTCCAGCAGCTTGTGGCAAGGGACAGGTCCCCTCGCTGGCCAAGGATCAGAGAAAGCCACCATGAATCAGCAGGGACGCTCTCTTTGGGGCTGACCCAATGTGCCTTTCCCCGCAGCGGAAGGCAGGATGAAGAATGAGAAGAATGGACGGAGACACATCCCTGCAAGGAGTCGGGAGCAACAGCTGACAGGACCGCAGGCGCCCGGGGCACTCAGAAAGCCAGTGCTCGACCAATGAGGGAAGACTCTCAGTCATTCCTGCTCTGGGGTTTGACTCTCGGCTGTGTCCCAGTCCGGCTAACTGTTAATAGGTCCATACAGTTTTAAGGCGGGGTTCCTACTGCATCTTCCACTGCGCCAGGGAGAAAACACGTCACACAGACACGTTCGGAGGAGTTCAAGAAGGGGTCAAGGTGGTGATGCCATAGGAAGATGCTGAAGTTACCTCCTACCATGAGCAAAATTAAAACAAAAAACAAAAAAACGCACGTGCACGGGGACCAATCACTCCTGGAGACATCCGAGCACTGAATAACCAGCTCCTGACAGCAAACTAGAGAAAGAAACCAAACGGAGAAGCCAGGGACCCTGGGCAGCGGCGAGAAGTCTCCAGGCCCCTCCAGCTGGTGACACCAAACAGAAACAACCAGGCAGAATCACACTTACCTGGCCTCCTGCGAGAGCCACTCCGGGCATCAGGCTGTTGCCCCAGGTACCTGCTCCAGGTGAGGGAAGCTCCTGCTGGCGGGGAGGCAGCCGCTGGAAACGCCTGCCCAGCTCCAAGGGACTTTGCCAACTACCCGGCACTAGGAGCCTGCACAGAGGTCGCTTCTACACGGGACACTCCCTGGGCAGCAAACCGGAGAGTGGCAGCCGCATAGGGAAGGCTGGGGAGCTGCGGGAACTCCCCAGCTCAGGGGGCCTGTGAGCACCCGGGTTTGTATCCCCTCCACCTCTTGAGGGCGGGGGCCCCACCCAGGAGCTCTGGCCCACCTGCAGGGTCCCTGCAGTGTGTGCTGGGACATAGCACCTGAGCCCATTTCAGCCTGAACAGAGAGGGCAAGCAGGATCGGAGGGCATTACCGCACACACCTGCCCTGCCCACCCACAACTGCCCCGGCTCCGCAGCCCAGAGCCTGGAGCCTCAGGCACCCGCTCACTCCCACTCTCCTGCCTAACTCTGTCTGCACACACAGACTCCACGGAGCCCACTCTGTGCGAGGCCATGTTTCCAAGACTGGAGGAAACAGCTATTTTGTTTAAGTTGCATCAACAAACATAGAAAGTCAGACAAAATGAAAAGTCAGAAGAATATCTCTCAAGTGAAGGAACAAGAAAAATCCCCAGGAAAACTCTAAGGAAACAGAAGTAAGTAAGTTGCCTGAAAAAGAATCCAAAGAACCGGTCCTAAGGATGCTCACCGAACTTGAGAGTGAAAGAAAAGAACTGGGGAGACCGTCGACAGAGAGAAAGTAGGAGAAAGAACCGCGCAGACCTGAGGGCACGACGTGGGAACTGACGAGCACGCTAGACGGAATCCACCGCAGACTCGCTCCCTCGGAAACACGGACCAGGAGCTGGAAGATGGACTTGTGGAAACCAGCCAATCAGAACGGCAGAAAGAAAAGAGAATTAAACCCAGGACGGTTTAAGGGGCCCCTGGGGTGCCATCAAAGGCGCCGACGTTTGCATGATAGGGATCCCAAAGGAATGGAAACTTTAGAGAAATAATGACTGAAAGTTTTCCTAACCTAGGAAACCAAAGAGATACACCGGCCAGGAACCATAGAGAGTTCCCGACAAGATGAGCCCAGAGAGATGCCCCCCGAGATACACAGCAATAAAAACAGTCGTCCAATACCTTTGTAAATGGGTCAAACGGCTGACACCACTTTCCACTCCTCCAAAAAGTTGAGTCAACAGGAATACCAAGCATGCTATCTATACTCTAACAGAACTCCAGGCGGGCCCTAAGATAACAGGGTAATTAATCTCCTTTCAATAACTGATAGGAGTTAGTGGAAGCAACTCCGATCAGGGAATGTGAAAAGTGGCACTGGACACCAGGTGCTGCTCAGCCCTGGGCAAGTCCCCAACCGAGATCTGAGCACTCTGGTTTCTCCACCTGTAAAGTCAAATCGGGGACTCAGCTGGTCCTTTTCCAGTCGTGTTTCGTGTCGCCGCAGGGTGGTTGGAAGGGACTGGAGCAGGTGGGGGTCGCAGGCTCTGCACCTGTGTCGGACAGCTCAGCTCTTCATTAAAGAGCTTCGTTCTTTAAAATAGTTTAGAAAGTAAAATAAAATTGGAAACCACTGAACTTGGTGGATTCCAGAGTAAATTCTAAAACAAAAAAACAGAAAAACAAAAACATTGGGAAGGGAAAAATAATGGTTCTTAGGTCTACGCTCAGAGACCACACACAGGAAAGAAAGTACCACAGCCATGCGGTGTGCTGGGGTCGGATCATGGGATCGTTCATTCATTTCACAGCTCCCAGCACCACGTCAGTTAGGGGATGTTTATATCCTACCTCATCAGTCACTTAAAAATATCAACCCTATAATATACAAAACTGTAGTTGGGGTTAACAGTCATTAATCCACATTTTATATTTAAGAAAGAAATAAGCTCACGTGGGGGTCTTATAAAAGTAGATTCTCTGTCCTGTCCCCGAAGATTCTGTTCTAGAATCAGGGGGTGGCCCTTGGAACCTGCCCTCTGAGAAGCCTCCCCGCCTACATAGATCCCACCCTGAGAAACACCGCCCGTGTCAGGTTGGGGCCCCCGGAGGCAGACCCTGGGACCAGGTCTGGGTATAGGGGACTGATGGAGGAATCACGCCCAGTAGAAACTGTCAAGAAAGAATGGGGACGGGGTGGGAAAACACATGAACTAGCATATTTCGCCAGGTGAAGTCCAGCTTCAGTCTGATGCTGCAGAGAGATGCCTGGGCGTGTGTTCTTACAGGGACGAAGGGATCGGGGCTTTCACACACTTGCCCCGCTGGGTCATGGGCTAAGGGCTGACCCCCAGGGGATGCAAATACCCAGGCGTCACCAACTCTCTGCATTTTGGGCTGAAACAGCTTCACAGCCTGAGGGTAGCTGTCCCGAGAGAGAGCACCTGGGCGGAGGAGGCCAGGTGAAATACGCCACCCATTGCAGCCTATGAGGCAGGTCAGGCTTAGGAGGCCAAGTTTAATGACAGTTCAGTCCAAGATGCTCCACCGCTGAAAAACCAGGGCTGACGAACGGGACACAGACGTGAAAGCTGGAGAAGACTCATGATGAACGTGGATGAATGACTAAGGAATCCCCAAGAGGAAAACGCTTCTGAACTCACACTTCAGTGATCCCACGGAAAGTCAAAGGTCTGTCACATATGACACTGTGATTCCAAAAGAATATTTTCTATCTCATTGGCATTAACCTTCTTTCTGACGCTTTGGGTGGGTGTGCAGCTTTACGGAATAACCTTCCCTTGCATGGCCACTTTCCACCCGAAGCGTTCAGCGAGCCACTCCATGAATCTCAGCCTTTCTCCTTCAAGGCACTTTCATATTTCTGCATTTCTGATGATTACACATATTCTTCTTGTCTCCGGTACTGGTCATGAATTCCTTGAGGGTAAAGATCATGCCTGAACAGCAACACGTTCAGTACTTACAGTAAAGGATCTTCACAGACGCTGAGCCAGTAATACAGGTCTGCAGGCTGTCTAAGCTACCCACAGCCCAAAGCTTTACTTTCATAGCTGCGTGCAAGCAAACTTCTCCTCGCCTTCCAGTCTATTGGATTCCTGGGGTTAATCAACCAAGAAATCCCTTAGGTGATTAATCCTAAGTCCTTAGGTAATTAATCAACCAACTATTTATTGAGCATCTAGTCTGTTCCCATCCCGACATTGGGAAGCTTACAAAGTGGTATAAAATGCAATTCAAGCACTTGGGCGGTTAAACTGTTTGGGAGAAACCATATTTTACACCAATGAATCAAGAAAAAGGATAATATAACAATATAATAAAGTCTTACATTACCCAAGCTACTACATACAACCCAAATGGTAGAGAATGTCTAAAAGTTCACGGTGAAGTACAGACCTTACGACCTTAGAGTAGGTCTCATGCCGTGCCGGCTCCCATGAGTCAGTCGTAGTGACCTAGAGGATCCTCTCAAAGTCTCGGCCCCGGTCTGAGCTGAGTCGGTGTCCCGAGGGAGAAGCAAGGTCTGTCGGGGTAAGAAATGACGGGAGGTTGCGTAGTGCGGCAGATTTCACACCTCTGCCTGCAATGTTCACGTCTCGGTCAAGAATAGGGTCATAGAGGAGAGCTTTCAGAATGCAGCCATCAAAGGCAAATCAATGCCTTTTTTTTTAATTACATCTCCTAGAAGCAAGCTGGCTCTTCCCAACATGCAGCATTCACCGCATTCGTGGAGCCCAGTGCCTTGCTTCTTTTCCTTTCCAAACAAATTCGCTGAATCAGCTCTCCTCCTGGCGAGTACATCTATCTAAATCTACCCTGGACAGAGAACTTCCAGAAAAATAGGAAAGAAGAGGGGAAACTGATCTGAGTTCAAGGTCAGCGGAGAAGAGCAGGTAGAGGACTCCCATCGTTCTCCAGAAGCCTGATGAGACCGAAATGATCTCTGCACATCGCTGGGTAAAGGGGGTTTGCGGGAATGAAGCGTGTCATCCCTAGGCTCGGCTGTCTTCCAGTTGGGTGGGCCCTTGAAAGGTAAGGTAAGAAGGGTCCAGAGCAGGAAAAAAAAACACCAAAGTTGCCAACAAAGAAGTGTTGGATGCTAGTGCGAGTTCTAGCACTTTCTTGTGTGAAGCCTTGGTCATTACTGAAGTCTGAGCTGCCCGCCCTGAAAGGCAGCGGCAGTGTCTACTGTTTGGGGCTACCATCCTTTGCCCCCCTTTCTCACGAGAGTGCCCCAAATATATTATATTCTGGGTCACCGCCCTCCCTCAGTGTCAGGCCTGTCATTGGAGGGAGACGGACCACCCCTACTTCCAGCACCAAGGAAAGGCCTGTGAATGGGTTAAGCCCATTCTTTGGATGATAGATTAAAAGCCAGGTACAAACAGAGGTGTGTTGGTAAATGTTTAACGACTGGCTCTGTGAATAACCGAAGTGTTGATTTGTAGCAATTGACGGTTTCTGTGGTGCACGTGTTCCCACCGGGGCTGCTTCGGAGCTACCCACAAGATGTCCCTGAACTTGGAGCTGGGACAAGATTCACACCATGGGAGCGGCCCCGGCACATCACTGCCACAATCCAACCAAAGTAAAAGTCCCGCTGGGCAAGCAAGGACAGAAAGACACTCCGCTTGGCTTGGTTTCACGAGGATGTAAAGCTGGGGACCAGCAGGGCTGTTTGCTGCCAAGAGCCTCCTCGAAGAAAGTACGAAGCATCCGGGTCACATCACCTGAGTCTTGGATCATTTCACATCTAAAGCCATTTCTACCTACAAATTCATCTTTTGTTGCCCAAGCCATTTTCAATGAGGCTTATGTCACGCAAAAACAAATGAAAGCCAGTGACACACTACCTGTGTCACATGGGTGACATTGTAGCAGCCCCTCTCCCTGAGCCTTGGAGGGGCCTGGGTACACGCCTGTGTAGGTCCAGGTACGTCCCACTGGTCCAAAGCCACTTTGAATTTTCTATCTGTTGAGGTCGGTGTCCCTTGGGAACAGCAGGATCCTCACCAATACACAAGGGCTTAGGCCTATAGATTCCCAAATCCCGTTTTTCACACCCAAAGAGATTATTGATCAGATCGGGCATTGTATCCATTAGCAACCGCCCCATTAATGCTGTGTAATTAAAAACCACACCACCTCTGTGCCAGCGACAGGAAAGTTGTATCGAGCCCACAAGTCCGCAGGATTGCACTGGTCTGGATCGGGCTTGGCTGATCTTGGGTGGCTCACTCACGTGTCTGCCGGTGACAGGCTTTGGCCCTGTCTAAGAAACGTCTCCGTGGAGATGCAATGGGTACATCCAATGTATTTCCTGTGTCTCTCATCACCCGTCACGAACACATATGTTCATGAGGCCGCAGGAAAAGGTAAAGGGGTAACGAGTCCAATGGCACGAGTGGTATTCAAGCCTCTGTGGGCACCAGAGCTGCTAACATCCCATTGGCCACTCAGACGGCAGATTCCAGACCGAGAGTGGGAGAGCGTGACAAGTCACATGGCCCATGGTGGGGGCAGAGAGCTGGGCCCCTAATGCCGTCACCCTGCTGTGAGGGTTGTAACAACCTGTAATTAAAAAGGCAGGGAAAGGCCCAGTAGATGCAGTCATGTGATCTACCAGACACCCTTCTACAGCTCCCCACCAGCCTTGAACGCCGATAGCAGGAGGGGCTGTATTAGTTTTTAAAGTGAGCTCGCTGCGCAGCCAGCGTTTCCCGAGGCCGCCCGGCTCTATTCAGAATACAGACGTGGGCAGTAGGTCCTGCCTGGATGCCTCGGACCATCTGCCAACAAAAACAGGAAAAAAAAATTAATTATGAATGGTGTCTTCCCATGCTAATCGTTTATTGTAAAGGATTTGTCCAGCTCGTTTCTAATGGCTGTTGCCTAAGGGTGCGCGCTGTGCAAATTGTCTGATTACAGGGTACCCAGCGCTTCTTAATAGGCCTCAGCTGATTAGGAGAAGGGGCAGGAATTAAAGAGGCCGTTTCCCTTTAGGTATGCAAATACCTCCCGGAACAAAAGGCGCAGATATGATAGAGCATGATGAAACATACCCTCTTTTCTTTTTACCTTAAATTATGTACCAGGCAAGGAGCAAGCTTCATTACACGTGTCAGCAGAGATGGGAACGGGCTAGTCATTGAAACAATGCCAGTGCCAGGAAGCACGTTGCATGTCGAGCTGAGCGGGGCTCCCAGCAGTCCTGCGGTAAGTGGTGGTGCGCGCTTGGCTCTCGGGGCGAGGGGTCACTGCTGACTTCGGGGTAATTAGACTTAGCCTCGTTGAGCTCAATTTGTTTGTATCGCGTTGGTCTTCTCCTTTCTGAAGCCAGAATTTACATGTCAACATCTGGCAGGGCGGGCAGTTGGAAAGGCAGACGAAATATGTTTGAACAACAGTCAAAAACTGAGAAGTACACAGGGTCATTTCTTCTCGGGCACATGCAGATTCACACACATACATATACACACACAGAAGTCACGCACACAGACATACCCATGGATGCAGAACTTCCTGTGCCTATGAATATTTTTCCTCTTAAAATGCTTCTTGGTCTTTGAAAGGATTTCACTTTTGTGGAGAATGGGGACCTCACAGGTCTCTCCTCCCAACCAGCGTGCAGGACATAAAAACAGGTAGGAGGCTGCTGGAGAATTGACCCGGAGACAGCGTGATCAGAGAATCACTCCGGGGATCCGGTACCTCGATTCCAGTTTTGACTTCATCTTGGACGGGACGGCCAAGGATCAGTTCCTCCTCCTGGGCCTCTCTGTCCTCAAGCTAAATTAAAGGGGTGGGGCCAGCTGATCTCACTGTGCTGGCCACATGTTGCAAAGGGCAATTGAGCCACTCTATCTAAATAAGGTTTTATTTAGATCACTTCTGAATCTTTTGAATGCGACCTGCTAGAATTCCTGATAAGGTCCATAATATAGAATATTTGCAACTGGGGTTGGCCACATACTTACTTGCCCACTGGTGACCTCACTTGACCCCATGAGAGACACAGAAGGGGCAAAAGAATGGCCATCCTCTAGGCAAGAAGAGGGAAACCTCAGCAAGTGAGGTGCCCTCCCCAAGGTCAGACAAGAACATGGAAGAGTCAGGATTTGAACTTGGGTCACTGAACTCAAACTCTTGCATTTTTAGTCTAATAATAATAATAATAATAGCTCATGCTTTCTGGAGTTTTAATATGTGCCCCCTCTGTTGTAAACATGTTTCATGAGCTATGTAACTCATATTCCTCCTCCCAACGACTCCATGAAGTAGGAACTACTTTTATTATCATCATTTGATAGGAGAAAATAGAGGCTCAGAGAGGTTAATGAGCTTGCCCAAGGTCACCCAGCTAGAGAGGTAAAGCTAGAGGGTAAACGTCAGGGTGAACTCCAAACATCTCAGCGCTACGAAAAAGTACCCACGTGTACTCACGCTATCAGCTCTGTGTCTCTGGAGCAGCCTGACCGATCCACTTCCCTACTCTTCTTACACAGGGACCTCTTAGTTTTTTTTTGTTTTTTAAGATTTTATTTATTTATTTTTAGATAGAAGGGAAGGGAGGGAGAAAGAGAGGGAGAGAAACATCAATGGGGTTGTTTCTCAAGCGCCCCCTACTGGAGACCTGGCCTGCAACCCAGGCATGTGCCCTGACTGGGAATCGAACCGGCGACCCTTTGGTTCGCAGCCCACGCTCAATCCACTGAGCAACACCAGCTGGGGCTTTGGATAAACTCTTAAACAAATTCCTTGCACTTGAATCCTAGTCTCAGCATCGATCTCCGGGGTAACCTAAATGAGACAGAGCATCTCACTGAGACAGGATGGGTGACCCTGGGTGGGAGGGGCCTTGTGGGCAAACTGAAAAAGTGACATCTGAGCACTTCTGTGCGCACAGTGTATCAGTCAGTCCCTACTGTAACTCGGTACAGGCAGGGCCAGGCCCGCCGCCACATTTATAGGTGAGAAGGGTGGTGCAGAGAGGTTAATACAGGATTTGACTGAAAAATGGCCGGCTGCAGAGCTTGCACCCTAAACTGCTCTTCCCCGGTGCCCCAACATTCGCTCGTCTAGCGAGGAAAACTGGAAACTCTTTCCCATCGGGAGGCGTGCCCCAGTCTCCTAGAGGCCCTCGCTCCCAAAGAGCAACCAGGTATAACTGACGGGACGCTGGATGTCACCTCCTGCCGGCTTTCCCTGCCATAGGCTGACCCGTCGGCAGCTGGGGGCAGAAGGTCCCGTTTCTAAAGAAAGTGTGCCTTTGAAGAAAAAAAGAATAGAGAGTGGAAGGGAGAGAAAAGAGGGGTGGGAAGTGCGGGGGGGAGTTAGGGCGAAGGTACAAAAAAGGACTTCAGGAGTCTTCTTGGAAAGCAAACAGCTTTTGCAAAGCAGCATTTTGATGAGTTAAGTGCAAATGAATCAGGAATAATGAGAAACACATGGGCTAAATTTTCCTTAAAATATACGAGTTTAAAAATTAAGAGGAAAAAGTGCTTGGGGAAAATGTGTTTTAAGTTTCAGACAAACTGAAAACATTCGCAAAATGGGTCGGGATATTTGTTGAGCCCACAAAATGACTAGGTGGGTCCATCCGGGCAGATAGAGTGATAAAGAGACAGAACCAGGGGAGGGGACACGTCGGCCCGGCCCGGGACAGAGCCTTACGACAGGGCTGATCTCGGCTCCCAGAAAGCTGGACGCTGGGGACATAGAGCAGCATTGCTTTTCTTTCATTGATTTGTCCAAGCAACACGAGGCACTGCACTCAGAATGTAACACTAGTGAATAAATAATCCAGTCGGTTCAAAGCTGTTTGCCGAGAACACAAAATATACGTGGTGTTGTTTGAAAAGTCCTTCAAAATCTGGACGAGCAACAGCGTCAAGAAACGAGGAGGATGTTCCGGGATTCCGGAAGCTGACAGAACACATCAACCGAAGGGACTCGAGCTGCTGCCGGCTTCTGGGTGGCAAAAATGCCATGCGTCAACGAGGGAGGACCCCAGAGGCCCAAATTCCCCGTTGCCTACAGAGCAGTCCACCCAGGGGCTCCGAGCAGGACCTCCTGATGACAAGTCCACCAGAAGCTCTGATTCTCATAAGCCGCGGGGGCGGCGGGGGCGGGGGCAGACAGCACCTCCTATTCTCCATGTCGATGGGGAGCCGGGACACTTTCCAGAGGTTTCCATTTATACTCTCAGAAAAAATGACCAGAGTTCCGTTTTCTGATTTGAGCCATTGTAATTTTTAGGGAAGAGAAAAAAATGGAGTTTGTGGAAATATTTATTTCTAAAGAAGCAACACAGTCGTGAAGGACTACCTTCCAAAGAGCTTTACCAGGTCAAGAACTGTCCCCTGCAAGGCAGAGTCTGGAGGAGCAGGTAGAACTGATGCAATAGCCCAGACAGAATAGGAACACTTGACCTTGAAACTGGCTCTGCTCATCCCGAGAATGGATCTCTGATACCCACTACTCTTTGCAGAAAGAACAAAAGATTCTTTAGCAATTACTTGGAGCCTTGTCCCCTCCCTCCTCTGCTGTCCCTAAGGGCGGCCTGCAGGTAGACCAGATGGCTTCCCGGCCACTGTTGACACCACCCTATTTCCACAAAGGGCCAAGGGAAAGCCTAGCACTTGACCTAGGAATTGACACCACTTTGAAGGAACCTACAGAATCCTGGGATTTCCAGTTGTGAAGATGGGCCAGCAACGGTCACAGAGAACAAAGGGAAAGCAAGTGCCCAAAGGAGACCGCATGCCCTGCCCTGAGCAATACAGAACCATATTTTGGACTTGCCGGCTGCTGTCCTTTACCAAGACTGACACGCTTGCTGCTGTGAATACAGAGCTTTATGGAAGTTGGCTCAGTCCTCTTGCATATCTAGAACTCCCTCAGGGAGGAAAACACAATTGTGGCAGAAATAAAAACAGAGAGGGGCAAATGGCTTTGTCCTCACATTCTCTCTGCTTACGGTATTCAAAGATAACCAATGCAAACCTAAAGATTTGGGGGAGGAAAATTCTTCCGTGGAAAGGGAAAGAAAATGGTGTTTTTGAGGTTCCTTCTAAAGAACCTCAATTTTAGAGCAACCAGCACGTTCTCTTACTTCTGACCAGAGCAAGCTGGTGAGCTGCTCTGAGCCTCAGTTCTCTCGTCGATAGAAGGCGGGCTGGTTGGCAGGACGTTGTAAGGACCAGAGGTGATGTAGGCGGTGTGTCCAGCTCATGGTAGATGAGCAGGACTTGCAAGCCCCTGGCAGAATCCTTGACAGCTACTAGACAGAGAGCGTGAAGTTGACAGAGAACAGGAGCGTGACAGCCCCGCGGAAGCAAGGTGTGTTCCGGTTCCCATCTGTCTGCCAATGAGAATAGATGGAGGGACCCTCTGAATGTTCTCTGAGAGTCAGCAGAGCAGTGTGAGCCTCCGGCACAGTGACAATTCTGTGGAGGTGGAGTGACATTTCTGAAATGCCTGGATTGGCACCTGCAGTCCGTCTCATGAGGGAATACAGAAGCCCTCTTCTGGATCACCCGCTTAAAACACACTGAGGGCTGGGCTTCACTGGGAATGAAAAAAATTCTCAAGGTGCATTCTGGGAGTTGCTCAAGAGAGCACCCTGCTCCTTTCCTGCAGGAGTGGTGCTGCCACGGCTGACCAGGGCATGAGGCATGTGGTGCTTCACCCAGGGAAGCCACGTGGAAAGTCAAGGCCACTCACATCTGAGAATTCCATCAGCCGGCAAGGACGGACCATTACAGGGGAATCACTCAGTGCATCTTCTATGGCTACACCTCTTAAAATACATTCCATAGATCTTCAGAGACGTTAATATTTAGTTAACAAGCAGTTCTGTGGTCAAGTTCACTTGGAAAACATGCTGTTAAACATTGCAAAGTGGGCTTCATTTGTAGACATCGTCCTAGTTCACATACGGACTCTTGGGAGAACCTGGGCACCTTGCAGGGGCGATGCAGCTTGGAGCTCCTTCCATAGTCACTTGGTCACAGATCCCTTCTGTGGGGGGACATGACAAGGGCCACACGATGTTCAGACACGCGGGAAGGGCTGGTACAAGCACGCTGATCCATTGGCCCATGGTTTCTTCTCCTCGGTGCTCACGAGGAAATTTTTTATTTAATTCTCTTTTGTGATTGCTTTTTTGTTTTTTACACTTGTAGTTCTCAAACTGGCTGCATATTTGAGTCATCAAGGCATTATCGAAACAACAACGGTGATTGAAATCCTGGGGTCCCACCCCAGATCTCCAGAGACAGCAGCCCGTGGGTCTATGCTTTCAAAACCCCCCACTGGGCAGTGGGGGGCAGCCACCCTGGCACAGCTCCCCAAGGCCTGACACGGGAGTCACGCCTCTACCCTGCCTCTTTGGGACCATCGTCCACACCCTTGTCATCACAGACTTCACAGCTGTTGACATGAGTCTTATCTAAAAGGGGAACCAGCCTGCGACGGTGGCAACCCAAAGGGAACTTTGAAACCTGCAGCGAAAGACATATTTTCTTTCCACTCTCCAGACGCAAGTAAGGGCAATCACGGACTTTCCCTAAAATCCATTAATTCTATATTTAGGAAACTAAAAGGAAAGGGGAAAAAAAAAATAACCGACCACAACCTCACACACGACGGAAAAGATTGTAGGTTCCCAGTGGCTACATTGGCAACATGCGGAACGAGCGGCATTCTGTGGGGAGTTACCATCCTCCTGTTGGACTTTTCTTGTCTAAAGGGGGCTGAGTTCATTTACCTTGGACCCGTGTTCCTGCAGACAGAGCGGAGCTCTGGTATCTTCATCACCACCAGAGGCTGTGCAATCTGGACACGCCAAGTCTCACGGATGCCTGTGAGCAGTTTTAAAAGGTTTTGGTTAGCTCCAATTTTATTAGAATGAAAGCTTTTCACAAGTAAGAGGTTTTATGGGAGTTATTTTTAAAGTAATGTGTTTTTATTGGTTTCTGGTAAGATCAGAATGAAATCACATGGCATTTTTGAAAGAATTTTAAACCAAAAAAAGATGTTTAAACAACTTTGCCTGAAACACAAAAGCCAAGAAAGTCAGAATAAGATATTTGAAAACAAGAGGGTTAATATTGAGATGAAAACAGTTCTGACAAAGCAGAAGAAAGTGGGTAAAGGATAAGTTGAAGCCAGGACAAAGAGGAGCTGAGTCCAGCATCTCCACGGTCGCCCGTGAATTGAGGTGCAAGGACTCCCATCGCTGTTTGCTCCAGCTGCCCCCGCAGATGTGGGGTCGCTGTTTGTCATGCATGAAAATTCTCATTAGAAAAGAGAGCATAGTCTTAGCCACCCGGTCCTGCAAAGAATAAATCAAACAACACACAGAAAGCCCAACTGAGTGATGGGAATATCAGACACGGAAATCACAGAGGATCCAAGCTAGACTTCTCCCTTCTTCTGTTCCTCCTCTTTCTTCTTTGTCTCCTTCATCCTTTTTTTGTCTTTTTTTCTGATTTTAAAGTCAAACATGCTCAGTGCAGATGATAGAGACATGTCTGATACAAAAGGTAATACCTTCATTCAGATGAGAAAACTAGGGGACAGAGAGAGAGGGACAGAGAGACAGAGGGACAGAGAGAGACAGAGAGAGAGAGATGACTTGTCCATGGTTCACAGCTCGTTGGTTGGTCATCTAGGACCAGAAACCAGATATTTCAATAGCTCTTCACAGTCTAATCCTAATTTGCACCTACCATACACACACGTGCATGTGCTTGCTATTAATTTGCTTTCCACCTCCCTGAAATTCATGCATGTGCTCACATGCTCTCCCTCCCCAACACACACAGTATGATAGCAAGCTTTATGAAGTCACGGCAAAATCTACATCCCCTAAGCCGGGACCATAGACCAAGTGTCTAGCCCTTACGTCCAGGAGGGGATCATCTTCAACCTTGAAATGTCAACTGGTGCCAGCCAGACTCTCTTTATCTGTGAGACACAGTATTACTCGGTTCTAGGACGTCACCCACCTGGGACACAAATGAGAAAGGGAAAAGTTGAGTCTCTGGTTGCCATCACTTCGGTAATCTTAAATGGATAAAAGATTAAGCTGTGTTACATCCACTGACCACCGACTACTGGAAGTACACCGCCTCTACTTTTCTCATTGCTTTGGAGTAAGGGAGCTTTCTAGCATTTTCTCTTCCTACTGGGTTGACTTATACATGGCTATTCATGGTGCTCACCAAATACTCTGGCTCTCCTCCTTCCATGCACATTGCAGGTCTGCACTTTCTCGCCTTCCGGGGCTGGGGAAGCCACATGATGAGTTCCCACCCATGAACTGGGAGGAGAAAGAATGTGTATCACGTGCCATCTAGAAAATTCAATTGCTAATGAAAGGATCTTCAGAGGTCTGTTGTCTATGCTGTGGCACCTGGCAATGCTTGAGGTATCCATCAGTCTACACCCCCAAGTATGGAGGAAGGAAGCAAAGCCCCCTGGTTAAAGCTCCCCAGTCCACAAACTCGTTCCTCAGATCAGCTGGGCCCTGCAGCGTCCCCTCCTGGAGTCCAGAGAAGGGCCAGTGTGCAGGGTTAGCAGGCCTGATGTCCCAGATCCTGCCTTCTGCCACTGCCACAGACAAGTCAACGGGCAAGGGGACACAGGAGAACAAGACCTGTTCCCACACCAGCCCTGAAGACAGCAGGGAGAATGGGAGGCTGATGGTCTCAGAAAGAATGTGAGTGAATTTCCCCCGGGGCAATTGGAGGGATCCTGCTCCCTGAGTTTCCGGAATTTGAAAGGTTGTAGGAAAATTGGTGGGTGGGCCCTGTGGTGGCGCTCTGCAGGCCTGCCCCCTGCTGCTGGCCAGCTCTGCCTGACCTCCCCTGGCTCCTGTTTGCTGGTAGCTGTGCCATGACTCTCTTGGGAAGGAAATGAGTCCACCCTCTAGGAAGCCGTCCTGGGCCAGCCAAGGGGGCTACGGAGCTGGTCCCGCTCCTGATTGGTGCAGGCAGCTCAATTCACTGTTTCGCACCCTAATATTTTTAACCACTCCATTATCTTCTTTTAAACTGAAAACAGGGTGTTTGAGCTGAGACTGGATTTCTGAACTCCTGCTAGCTAGGAGCCAAGGATAGAAAGCCATTTGAAAGCTGCCAACAGATATCTAGTTCGAAACGGTAGAGGGATCACACACGTCTCTCCTCCTTTTCTCCCTACATACTAATAGCATAGCACTAATATATTCAAAAAGTGCTGAGGATGGAAGGGGATCCTTCAGGAGAACAGAGAATCCGAACAGCTGTGAAAAAGAAGCCACTGGCCAAAGAACACAGGTGGCCTCTCAGAGCTGAAAAAGGCAAGGAGACCAACTCTCCCCTGAAGTCAGAGGAAGGATACGCCCCTGCCAACGCCTGGGTTTTCAACTTCTGGCCTCCAGAACCATAAGAAAATAAATGTGTGTTGTTTTAAGCCACTAAATTTGTGGTCATTTGTTACAGCAGCAATTAAATAAAAAAAAAAAAAAGAATGTAGGACGTTTTATTGACATTTAGTGGGCAGATACTGCAGATGCTAACATCCTGAAATGGAGGAGCAGTTGCTCACCGTGAAGAATTATCTTGGCCCAATGGCGATAGTGCCCTAGTTGGCAAACACTGGAAGCTACTCAGAAATGGCTTCTCTCTTCTCTTAATAGTTGGGGTGGGAATGATCACATGACAGAAGTCAGTCCAAAGAGATGTAAAGAGAGTTTGGCTGGGTTCCTGAGAGGTCCCGGAGGTCTCCTTCACGGGAAAGATGTTAACAGAGAGGAAGACGTGTCCAGTTTCTCCTGGGAGCCACCCTCCGGCCTTAGGACAAAGTTTGTACTGTGGAAAACAACAAAGACGGAAACACCCTAGATCCTTCCTGATGAGTTTGAACAGGTAAATCAACTCTCCTTCATTCTGTCCCACCTCTGAACTATATGAATTTGACTTTCTGTTGCAGAAATACTCAGAGTAATACAATTGCAAGAAATTCAATGCAAGTGTTGAAAACAAGGCCAAAGTGAGCCACAAAGTGAGTGCAAATCTCATAATATTAATTTTGTATCCTGCAACTTTACTGAATCCATTTATTAGTTCTACTAGCTTTGGGGTAGAACTGTTTGAGTTTTCTGTATGTAGTATCGTGTCATCTGCAAACAGCGGCATCTTGACTTCCTCCTTTCTGATTTGGATGCATTTTATTTCTTTTTCTTCTCTAATTGCTGTGGCTAGGACTTTCAGTACTATGTTCAGTAACAGTGGTGAAAGTGGACATCCCTATCTTGTTACTGACCTTAGAGGAAAAGCTTTCCGCTTTTCATTGTTGAGTATAATGTTAATTATGGGGGGAAATTCATAAATGTAAGCTAGCAACATAAAGATTCCGACACATGCAAAAATGGAGAAGTTAAAGTACTCAAAAAGTGCAGTCACGCAGTGGAATATGACAGGCAGCAGAGAGGAATAAAGCTCTGGTATGGGCTACAACATGGACAGATCTTGGAAACCTTAAGCTAAGGGAAAGAACAGGCACAACATATCCTGTATTATATGATTCTATTTATATGAAGTCTTCAGAATAGGCAAATCTACAGAGACAGAAAGTCCGTGAGTGGTTGCCAGGGCTGGATTGGGTTGGAGCAGCCAGAGAATGGGGAGCGACCACTAATGGGCACCTGTTCTGTTTTCTGTTTTTTGAAAGGATGAAATGTTTTAAAATTGATTGTGGTCATGGCCACACAACTCAGCAAATACATTTTTTTAAACCATTGAATTGCATGGTGTGTGAATTATTTCCCAGTAAAGCTGTTAACAGAGTTTTTAAATTGTGGAAGAAAATGCATCCTACATAAAAGTTCAGATTGAATGGAAACACCAAATACTGAGCAGGATTGGAAAACAAAATGTACATTTCTATATTTCAATATATTTTGATAAAAACCTACAGAGTAGGAACAGCTTACCTACAAAGTATAAGCACCAAAACAGCATCTGTTACCAATAACATAGGATACTGGAAGAAAATAGGTTAATAATCTAAAAAAGATCAAAAGGAATGATTTTTGAGCCTAGAATTTCTTAGTCAGCTAAACGATAAAAATGATGAGTGGGGAGGGGGAGGGGCAGTAAACATGTTTTTCTAACATGCAAGAATTCAAAGACATTTCCCACATACCGTTACCCAAAATTCACTTCACAATGTGATGCAGCAAACAGAAAAGGAAGAAGAAAAGATATGAGCTTCAGACCACAGGGGATCGAACTGAAGACTACGAGGAAAAGATATTCCAGAGGCAGTTCCGCAAAGCAGATCTGAGAAACAGCACCTACAAGCGTGAATTAGACATCAAACCACAAGACGGCTGCTGTGTCTGCGGCATCTAGAACAGTTCTGGGTCCTGGCGGACGCGCCGTACGTGTTTATCGAATAAGCAAACACTATAGTACTATCTGGATTTGGTATGTTTAGGAACGTCACTCCAAATTAGAGGGAAAGTGCTTTATTTTAGAAGAAATGAGGAGATGGATTCACCATTTCGAAATAGCTCTCTGTGTGGACAACTTAAAACCCAGTGGTACTTAACTTGTGATGAGACGTGAAATGTGGTGGCAACCGTGGGCATAGAAAGCTATGGCCCTTGTCCCCAGGGAAAAAACAGCGCTTTTGTATAATGATGTATTAAATAGTAAAGTAAATGACAATATATACGTATATAAATAATAATACATACAATAATAACCTGTATATACACAAAGGGTGGTGTATGCAACTTCAAGCTTTTGTCCCCACCAGGCAGACAAGCTCTATTTAGAAGACGAGGTGAAAAGCACCTGTAAACGGCACACAGGTGGCAGGTAAGTGAGTTCGCCAGAGTACCTGCGCTCCGTTTTGCCCCTGGATGGGCCGCATTGAACGGGTGCTTGCTCCTGGCACAGAGAGAGCAGGGCTGGGCTGGCGGGAGGGGTGAGGGGTCACCTACTCGAGCCCCTTGCTGGGTATGGCCGCTCTTCCAAACAACCTCGGCAGGCTCAAGGATCCCGTCAGCTGCCCTCCAAGCCTCAGCTAACCCCTCCAAAGGTGGATGAGCCCCACCTCCAGTAATTTACCTCTAAACACATCACTCCCCCGCATTTGACTATAAATTCATTAAGACGGGTTTTCCTAAGAATCTCAAGTGTGGAGCATTTCGAGGTTTATGAAGCAAATACTATGTAGCAGACACTGAGCTCAGGACTTTATGGTAACAAACTCCTGCAATTTTCTAATGTTTAGACTCACCGTAATCCTCAGATGTACGCCAGCATCTGCTTGCTCGTTAACTTACCGTTTTACTCTCCTGACCGGAATGTTGGTTTCATGGGACCATCAGTTACAAGTGAGTGTAGTAAACACAGGTGAATAAGTGAAGGAATAAATGAATGCCTAGTCCGTGCCAGCCACAGTTCTAGGCACTGGCAACATAGTTGAGAACAAGACAAAAAAGGTCCCTGCTCTCTTAAGGTAGACAAACAGTGAATTTAAAATAAAAAAATAAGACTTTAAATAAGTAGCTAAAAATATTCTTTTATTTCAGACTGTGGCATGTGCTAAAGAACAGCACAGCTGGCTCCCGGACTTGTGACTCGTGGCGGGGGATGCTCTGTGAGACAGTATCGGGGAGCCCTGTAGGAGGAGAAGCCGAGACTGGGTGGGAAGAAGAAGGTAGCGATAAGATCCCAGGGAAGAGGATCCCAGGTGGAGGGACCAGCAGGTGGAAGGGCCCCGAGTGGGAGTGTGGCAAGGTTGCAGAGCAGAAAGAAGGCCACTGTGTCTAGAGCTCCGAGGGACATGAGCAGGGGTCAGAGGATGTGGATGAGGAAGAAGCCTGGGTGTTTCTCCAGTTGTCATCAGAAACGACAGAACGGCTCTCTCTAACCAGGGGGGTGGTCTAATGTCTTTAAAAGATCAGCCAGGCCCTGCCTAGAGAGGGGACGGCAGAGGACGGAGAAGCACCAGCGCATGGACAAACGGACGAAGGACGGGTGCAAGGCTAGGTCCAGCCTCAGCCCCACCCTGACCGTTTTGCAGAACGGGTGAGTCACTTTCTGCCTAAGCCTCCCTTGTCCCACTCTTCAAATAAGAGGACTCACGGAGCCATCTTTCAAGATGCTTCAACTGTGACATTCTGTAAACTTCTGCACCTTCGTACGTTTGTGTCATTTGTGTTCAGAGACCAATCTAAAGACAGCAGGTGAGAGTCCTGCCTGCCTGAGCAGCCCTGGGACAGCCCACCTACCGTGCAGGTGACAAAGCTCAGGTGGCTCCATGATGCCCTGCAGCTGGGGCTGGCTGATGGAATGCAGCCCTGCGCTTCACATGGACTTTCTCTGTCCTCCGTGAATGGAGACGGCACCCACCTGACTCTGCTTGAGTCAACTGATGGGCGGTGCCCCACTTCTAAAGCAGCAACTCCTCGGGGAGTCTTCGATTGGGTTCTATTTCTCGTTTTCCTCTCGGCTCCCCCAGAAGAACATGGGGATGGCCCTCGGAACTCACCTGGGAGCAGAGATGTGCTCTTTCTAGGCCAGAATGCCAAATGCTCTGGCTTATCGGCCCGACCGAAGAGAAGGGTGTTGGGCCCGCTTGGATACTGCCTCTGCCCCCCGCCCGCCCTCCTTTCCTTTCATCTCCCAAAGCGGTCCTCTCCTGCTTTACGGGAGAGGGCTGGTGCTGGGCCGGGGTCACACCGCCTCCCCCCCGGCCTTCCTCTGGTCCCCGACCCTTAGAACACTTGCTTGTGCAGCTGCTGGTTATAAATTCCTCACATACATCTCCGGCCAGCGGTTTATTTTTATAAACAAGAAATAGGACGACATTCCTACGGTGTCCCCCTCGGCTGGCCTAGTTTACAGAGCTGGGGGACAGTGATGGGAAGATCGGTGCGGTTTATACAGATGGCGGCCCGCATGTTGTAAATCTCATAAACACGGGGGGAGGTTTGTGTTGGGTTGGGTTTGAAGGAACACAAACAACGGCTCCCTCCTCCACTCCATTTGCTTTCTTCCCGGGGATCACAAGGCATTAGCGAGGCCTACAAATCACGACCAGATGATATTAAGTTGCTCCGATTCCACACGGGATCCCTTCCGGTGTGCGATTTTTCTTCATTAGAAACGATGGCCCAAGTGCACCCCGTCCTCGTTCCCTCTCCTCAAAATTTATAGATCATGGCCTCTAAACTAATTGTTCGTTGCACACTCGGCCTCGAGCCGTTTGTCCACAGAGCAATTACCTCCGAGGCCTTGATGAAAGGTGCAGGGAAGCCTTTATCTTGAGAGTTGGGAGGACAATGGCAAACTCCGGCAGTGTGGGCAAGGCGTCCTGTGGATTGGAGTGAGACAGGGGCTCCCTTACCCATCGAAGACCCCTGTCCAAAGCCTGAGACTCTCATGACAGGCATTGGAGGGCAGGCTGCCGACTCCTTTTATGACATTAAGGACCAAAGCAGGTTCCAGGCCACCAGGAACAGCTTCCTGAGAAGAAGGACCATTGCCTCGGATTCAACATCTCACCCTCCCTCCCAGGTTACAGTACCTCCCGGTGCTCGTAAATCCATTTCCTGCCCTGTGCCTTAGCCAAACGAGGGGTGCCTTTGCTCTGGAACAACCTGGATTCCATGTCCCTACCTCCTGCTGGAGGTCCTCGGGACCTGGGTGGGAAGGCTGGGTGTGCTATCCTGAATGACCAGGGTGCTGTCCTCGGAAGGGCACAGTCCCAGCCCATCCCCAACCCCTCTCTCCCTGGGCGGAGCAAAATCGAGCCCTGGAGTCCGACAGAGACAGGCCATCTCATTGCCGCCTGTTACAGATGCACAGTGGCTCAGAGATAGATAGGGACTTGCCCAATATCACACAGCAAACTGGCACTGAAGAAAGCATCTAACTCCACACTCACATCCACAACTCCCCAGACACACTGATGCCCTTAAAGTCTTGCCATGTGGAGCTAGAGTTTCAACTCAAAATGTCACAGGAGGAATGGCTCCAACGGCTGCCGCCAACATGACCATGGCCCGTCACCAGCTATAAACACTGCTGGAAGGAAGTGCCAGCTTAGAGGGCAGCTCAGGTTTCTCTTCGGGTGTCTCGGGAAGAGAAATGCAATTTTGGCACATGATCGGCCTTGATCAATCAAGCTTCGGCTGTCAGTCCACGATACTGAGACACTGATGATGCTCCACGCATTGTCACGCCGTGCCCACTGTTCCTGTCCACCCACACAGCTGTCCCCGGCCAGCACCTGGGACAGGCGTTTTCAGGCAGAAGGAGGATGCACAGAAATGCCAGGGAGTGAACACTCTGGAAATGGCTCTCCACTGTGGGAAGGCGGGAGCAGGTAGACAAATGCCCCACCTTCCTGACCTCTGAAATGGAAGGACTCCAAGACATGGCCTAGGGGTCTCCCGGAGGTCCCGTCCTGGAGGTCCCCCGTGGGGTGAGGAACCCTGATGTGCATGGGGGACCGTGCTCTGGACCACAAACTTCAGTGGCTGCCTTCCCTGTCCCATTTTTCTCCCTGAGTCCCTGCCAGCAGTTCCTGAGATCATCGTCCACGCAAACCCCTGGCCCTCAAGTCTTTGTCTCGGGTGCTGCGCACGGGGAGATCCAAACCCGACAATTCACAGCCACCGTTGTCCTTATACACGGCGCTGGCGACAGTTTACTCGCCCACGTTGTTGCTTGTTTAAACACTTTTTAACCAGAATTTTAAATTCAGGGTATTTTGAATAAAGGCAAAATAGGAATTCTTACGTGTCTTCAAAATCAGAAACCCTGATGTCCACACGCGGTAGCCCTGAGCAGGTGCTGGGAACAGCTGCCCTTTGGGAGGAGTGGGACCTGCTGCTCCCCGAGCTCTTCCTGGGCCCACCCGGCCCCGCTTCACACGATTCCACCGCGACTTGGGGTCAAACATTAACCACATGTTACTGAGCTGCGGACAAATCCTTCCATCGAGTTTGGAGAAAGCTAACTATTTCCCTATGTCACAGAACAAAGTGTCTGTCCTTGTGTCTGTCACAACGCATTTGTAGCAATTCCATGTCATGTCATCTATTCTCAGCACTGTGATGACGGCCAACACCGGCTGCGTAGAAATTCCCTCCGATGGCGGTCCTAAAGCATCATGATGCTCGGGGTCCCCCGGAGCCACCAGCTGCCGCAGCAGAAGCCAGCTGTTGCTGACCATGGGGTTGTCCATGAGCACATGACTGCTGGCCAAGCAGCTCTGTATGAAGGCAGACCGTGGCCTGGTCCCCACCTGAAAATGCCCTCTGTCTGGTGACCCTGGGGAGGCAGTGGGAGGAGGTCACCCAGACACACCACACAGGCCTTCCCCAGATAATGGGGCCACTCCCTATGTACCTTCCCCTTATCATTTCTTTTCTTTGTTTCAGAGAAAAAGACAGAAACCCAGAGAGGAGGTGTCCAGGGTGGCTCCTAGCCCTCTTCACTACACAGATGGATCAGTTATCAGTTAAAACTGCGACACAGACGCCAATAGGCTCTCTCTGCTCTTGCCACCCGGGTAAGAGTGAGTCACATAGTGGTCAGTCAGTCTCGGTCCTTCTTCAAGATTCCTCAGATTTCCAGGGTCACCCTGGATCCAGGCCCCTACTTCTGCTAGTTTAAAAACATTTAAGAATCACCTGCTGTCCTGCCTACTTCTAACCTACCAAATCAACCCGGAAGCCGGAAGGCAAGGAAGGGGAGCATGCCTGTTGGTGGAGTTCGCACAGCCCAGCACCCAGGGGCAGACAGGACCTGAAGACGCAGGCACAGCGTGCGTGCGTGTGTGTGTGCATGTGTGCAAGGTGCTGCGTGGGCCCAACAGGTGGGGTCCTTGGTGGGCCCGGGTGAGATTGCGTGTGTGGAGCCTCCTTTGGGGAGGCCCAGCCTGGAGAGAGGAGAAGCATGGGGTGCCCCCATCCATGTTTCTGAGTCTTCCCTGTACATGGAGTCTCAGACTGGGGTAAGCCGGACAGTGCAGGACAGCGGCCAGGTGATCGATGCTTTTCTGGCTTCGCTATTGACTTTGAGTTTCCTGGAACACATCCGAGAGTAAGTCCCTCCTCTGTGGAGCAGACATTCGGGGAAGCAGTGAGCAAAGTGCAGAAGTTTTGAAGGGAATGGGAACGCAAAGACAGCCCATCTCAGGATGAGGTTCTTCCTGGAAAAGCAGACCGGAGGGGGCTCTCCGGTGTCCCGCCTGAGGGGAGGGGACATCACCTGGTGGCAGAGAGTGACGCTGTGGCGTGCCTTAAGTGGATTTTAGGACCCCTTTGTGTACTTCCCAAAGAGTCCTAGGCCACCTCCACACCTTCTCCCAGGGCCATTTTGGGGGAGAGGCTCCCCCTTTCCCATCATTTCTTAGTTTCCCATCACATTTTAGGAGCTTTGGGCTTATGACCTAATTTTTAACTATTTACCCCAATTCCAACCTCACATTCCCTTAAAGCACTTCTTGTCACCTCCATGAGGTGCCCCATCCCCAGAGACATCACTCTGGCCATATTAGCCCCTGAGAACCAGATGAAGAAGGACAGGATACCTCATTTCGGAAAAGATGGCGTTTAGCTTTTTACTACACCCCACATACTCTTCTAGCTAACTAGCTCTGCTCACATGCTTCGGAAAGACACCTCTTCTTATCTGTATGATATCACACTCCTTGGCCAGAGCCAATTGCATCTGGGATATTTTTACCTGACCCTGGAGGAGGAAGGAAGGTTTTTTCCCTTGCCTAGCAACAGACCCAGCCAATGAGAAATAGCCATGACTCAGCCAATGGGAAGCCACTACACTTCAACTCCTGGGTTTCTCCAATGGACATTTTGCTAACAACAGCCCCTCCCAATTTCCCCTTTTCCTCTATAAAGAGACATTCCTTTCCTTTGTTCTCTGGACTTGCCTATGATTTGCCACAGCTTGCATGTTCCAAATTGCAATTCCTATATCATTCCTGCATAAACTTATTTTGCTGGTAAAATTGTTCTACCTTTAAGGTTGACGAAATCACATAGGATGTACTTTTCAATGTCTGACTTCTGCTCCGTGAACCTAGTGGGTGTGAGGTTCTCCTGGATCCCTGATTGCAGCCAGCGTTTCTTCATTCCCGTGACTGCAGATTGGTCTGCTGTGTGACTAGACCACAAGTTCATTGTCGGCCCCGTGCCTTTGCTTAGCTCTGGTCTGAACGTTTGTCTTTGATGAACACGTGTGCTCATTCCTATTCGGTATTTATCCAAGAGTGGAATTGCCCAGTCACAGCATATGCATATGTTCAGCTTTAGAAAATATTAACCAGGTGTTTCACAAGCCAATTCTGAAAAAATAAAAACAATTAGAGCTTCCACTCTTTCATACCCAACATGAAAACACTTCGTAGAGATCCTGTAGGGGGTTAAAGATAACTGTTCTTACAGCGGAAACCGCTGGCTCTATTGGGAAGAACGTCGGTGAGAAAACTGGTGCCCCTGTCAGCCAGTACCCAAGCACTGGGGGAAGGCCCGTCTTTTTTAGTTTGTCACTTTAAAATTAAAACATGCCAGGTGGGTACACCTGGAGGGCTGCCTTCTCTGATCCCGGCCCAGAAGTGTCTGCCAGCTCAGGTTTCCAGAAACCCACTTCTCATCCACACCATTTTCAGGCCATGATGATGATCACACCTTAGAAATGTTAACTTTCAGGAGCGACCTAGAAGCGCCAAGCTTTGCGGAGGCCCCGTGGAGCGGCGGTTAAGGACATCCATTCTTGGGTCAAAACACAGGTTTTGCAGCTTCCGCCCTACAGGGTGACCTTGGGCACGTTATTTCCACCTCTTGAGTCCTGCTTTCTCCATCTGCAGAATGGGCACGATAATGATATTTCCACAAGGTCGTGGGGCGATGAAGGAGGCGGTCTGAAACGCTCCAACAGGAGTTAACGTAGTGCTGAGGGCCCAATCCTCAGTAAACGTGAACTGCAGTCGGCATCATCAGCCTGATTATTCTTACTTGCCAGTTGTCAGGCTGGGGGTGCGCTGAAGGCTCAGCCTCCCCTCGCTCCCCACCTTCAGTCACGTGTCATCAGAGCCTTCACTGTCCCCACCCCCAGCTTTCAACAGTAGCAGGAGTGTCCAGGCTACCAGCGCCAGAATCACATCACACTGAGCCTGCTAATCCTCCTTGCTCTCAGATGTGGTTAGCTGGGGGTGGGGACCGCAAGAGGAGGGGGTGACTAAGTGCAAATACAGGGCAGCAAAGCCGAGCTGCCTGAAGTTTGCAGCCAGGAGCGAACGGGAAACAAATTAGTTCAATCCCAGAATGTAAACGGGCGTTGACAGAGATGCATGAAAGAGCCGTGGAAAGAAAACGTGCGGCGATTCCTCATCCAGTTAGCGGAGGGATCCAGCTGCGGGCGCAGGCCACGCTGAAGACGCTGCGTGCCTGGGGCCTGGGACCCCGGGTGGGAATCCCAGGTGCACCAGGGGGCTCCGGCAGCTTTGGGGGAGAGGGACTTGCCCTCAGATGTATCAGTTCCTTGTGCTTCGGTGCCTCGGAGTCTTGCCTTAGAGCTCAGTTCCAGGGCTTAGAATTTTAGGACTTGGAGATAGTTTAGTTCAGAGAGATTTCCCCGCTAGGAGTCTGTGAATGTGCCTTGGGACGGGGTCAGGGGGTGTTGCAGAAGGGTTGGGGACACCCTGAAGAGGAGGGGCGCCAGCTTCAAATGGAGCTCTCCTCGGTTCCATATTCTGTTGAACCATATGATATGGCCATTTCTGGTCAGAAGCTGTTCATTGACAGTTTCCTATGGCTCGACCTATGATATTGGTGTTTTATGTAAGCTCTGACTTGGACCAAACATTCTGAGGTTAAATGTATTTGATGTAATCCAACCTCCAGACTTTCACACGGCGCAGGGCAGGCTGGACAACACACTGCTCCCACCACAGGTCCAGGAGGAAGGCCCCGCCACAGGGAGCCGGCCACTTCCCCTGCTCAGCCCCAGCGCGGCGCCTGGCACACGCAGAGACCTGGGACGGCACGCGAACGAAGCAGTGTGGGTCCCACCGTTCACTACTTTAGGCACACACAAGCACTCACTGCACCTAAGGAGCGTGAGGTACTCACCTAGTGTGGGGCTACAGCGATTAAGCAGACGCAGACCCTCCCTGAGGCCCCTTGTAGTCCAGTCGCTGACACCGACATGAAGTGATGCTCCATAAATACTCAGACCATGCCTGAGTACTTACTACTATTGTGACAAAGGGCAGGAAGGAGAGGGTGCAAGTGATCCTGAGCGCTTTCCAGGTGCGGGGCTCCAGGCTGGCTGGTATGGGGGTGTGGCAGGCAGGGCAGTGCAGTGCCTACGAGGGGTTGGCGTCCTTCTCTGGAGGGCCTGTCCTTTCTCGTCTGCTAAGCCCAGGCCATGTGGCTTGTTTTCCCCAGTGAAATGTGAGCATGGGCCATGGGTCACTCCCAAGTAGAAGATTCAAGAGTCCATGTGTTCTTTCTTTATTTATTTTTCTTCTGCCACAACAGTTGGGACTTCATTAGCCAGAGTCTGGGAATGAAGATCCAGGAGAGCAGAGTGCTAGGCCCCACTCCATGGATGCAAAATATGAGGGAGAAATACACAGGTATAGTTACAACCCCCGAAAAAGCCCTGGTTGTTTCAGCATTAGCTCTCACGACGGACACGGCGATGTGCGTGCACACACTCTAATCCCGTACGAAACCGGGTTCTAGGTTTCTGTACCCACCTCCCCCCAGTGCCAAGCACAGGAGCTTCCTTCCCAGCAAGGACTCAGCAAATGGTTGCGTACCCATGATCAACACAGAGTATGTAACTGCCGTCACAGAAGGGCAAGCATGGTGAAGGGGTAGTCCGCCTCCAAGTCGAGAATGAGGGCATCTTGAGCACAGGCTGACCCTCCCCCTAAATGTTCAGTAAATGTAACTACTATTATAATCATGTTATAATCCTACTCCAACTCATGTCTGGAGAATGACTAGCTGGCGAGTTGTACTTTCTTCATACTCGAGGCAGCATGGGCCTCCCATTCTCAGAGACTCATGACCACAGAAGGAATACTTCCTTCCCTGCTCTAACTTTTAAAATCCCAGAGAAGACTTCTATTGGCCAATTGGGGTCACATGTCTGCCTTTGAACCAATCACTGTGGTCTCTGGGTAAGATCAATCTGAGTCAACCAGCCTATCCTTTTGCTCATATCTATTATAGGAAGAACAGAGGCCAGAGTAATTATGACAGGTGGGCTCCCCATTGTGATGTGTTTACAAAACCATGTACTGAGTACCTGACAGCAAAGAAGACTTTGTACTGGGCACCAAGGAATGATATAGGAAACATAAGCAGAGAGGTTCTAGGGTTCAAGGAAGCAGAAGCAAGAAAAGGGTATCGCCTAGATCCTGTCTAGCCCACTTCATGGACACTCCCCCGTGATACCCTGCTCCAGAATATGGCCCTCCTCCCAAAGCTCCGGTCCCCTCCCAGCAGCTGGCTATCCCCTCCTCCCACTCCCAAGGAGTTAAAAGACGATACAGCTCTCTCCTGGGCCTGGCAGCCAAGTTGGATGAGAATGAATGGGACTCTGTATGGCATTTGTAGCTCTCTCAACTCTGGTCCGCGCCCAGACACCGTGTGCTTGTGGTTGCTGTGTCCTCTTCTGGTTCTAGTGCTGGGCAGGTGACGCCTGCCCTCCTCTTCCCTGGGCACCTTCAGGGAGACAGAGATGAAGCCGCTCAGCTCTAGGATGTGTGGCTTCACTCTGTCCACAGTCCAAGGCTTCACCCTCTAGGCACCACGGTTAAAGTGACCTGGGTCTCCCCAGAGCGCTGAGATTCACCAGCAGGGAAACCTGGGATGTTGAGGCAGCTGGGACTGAGCTGGGCAGGAAGTAGCATAAAATATGACTGCAGTGACTTGGAGAAATCAAGTCCCACGTGACAGGGAGTATAGCTCTTGTCGCTCAACCACGGAAGACCGGGAACTCTGAGGCTCTCTGGGCCTCTCCCTCATTTTGCAGGCTGGTCCCAGCCATGCCAAGAAGCATACCTGTCTGCAGATGCAATGGTGGAGGCGGGGTGGGGTGAGCCGGGTCTGTCTTTTTTATCAGGAGAGCAAACCTGTCCCATAAAGACCCAGCAGACCTTGGTCTCATTGGCCACTCCTCACTCAAGAGAGGCTGCAAATCCTTTTGCTTCTCCCCCTTCATAGTGGAAAGCAATAAGTGAAAAAAAAAAGTGTTGGGAGCAACTGTAGGTTAGACAACTAACCGTGAGTGCTCCAGAAGTTAACTCTTGAAGCCCCATGTCCAGTCTGCTGGGACTGCCATAATGAAATACCCCCGACTGAGCAGCTTAAACCCCAGAACATCATTGCCTCATAGTTCTGGAGACTGTAAGTCTCCAGATATCAGGGTATTGGTAGGGTGGGTTCCTCCTGCGGGCGGAGGGGAACCTGCCCATGCCTTGCCCCAAGCTTCTGTGGTTTGCTCAGCTTGTAGAAGCATCAACTGTGTTCTCTCCTTGAACTTCACATGACATTCGTTCTCCCTGTGTGCGTGTCTGTCTCCAAATTTTCCATTTTTACGAGAACACCAATCATATTGGATTGGGGCCCACCCTAATGACTTCATTCTAACCTGATCACCTCTGCCAATACTTTTGAGGTCCCACTTTGAGGTCCTGGGGGCTGGACTTCAACACATGAACCGGAGGGGGAGGCAAGCCAACCCCATAACGCCCGTTTCCTCATCTATAAAAGGAGCATACCAAGAGCTCCAACTCACACTTTGGTGTGAGACATACATGTGGCGGTCATTGAAGGACCCCGAAGGAGCAACCACGGCGCCTGGCCCAGAGACAGCACTCACCACACAGCTGCTGTGGGAGGTGGCTTCCAGAGCTCCCCACCCCTACTATGAAGACCACAGCCAGGACCTTTAAAAGGGAGCTGGGACCAAGGAGGAGGGGCCCTTGGATATCCAGCCTCATGAGTTTTCTAGCATCCCAAAGAGGATAGCCAAGATTTCCAGATTTCCAGCCAAGAGCCCGGAGGACAGACAGGACTCCGGAACTCATTAGCAGGCACTCATGTTCAATATTGCCCCCTCCCACTGCCAGCTCAGGCGAGCCGGTCACCTGAGTCAGTGGGACTTTTGTCTAGAATTCAGAGTGGCCCCCTACATACTTGGCAGCTCTGCTGGGCACACATCTCTAGGGAAACGACCTTTAGCAGTTCGTAGGGAGAGGTGGAGGAGAGGTCTCCCAGCCCTTGCTTGGCAGCCCCTTCTCTTCTGGGCAGTCATGGGGTTCACCTGCTTTGCCGGGGTCACTTCTCAGCCCTGCAAGAGCAGGGCGGGCTGCGATCTCCCAGGTTCTGGGGGCTGTTCTGTCTCTGCGCCCCAGTGTTTGGAGTAAATTACAAGGCTCTTATCGGTGGCGGGGGCTTTATTGTTCTGCCAGGACATCTCCCTTTGTCAAAAAAACAATAACTTGTTGTAAGTAGTACTTTTTTAGGTTTACCATGCAGACAGACTAATTGTACCTTTTAATCTGGGTCAAACTGTTCTTGCTTATTACAAATTGGCTCTGAATCCTGAAAGGAGAGGGGGAGAAATGCGCAGAACATTTGCAAATAATTTAGAGACAGAATTACCTTCAGACAAACATTATGTCATATTGGGTTGAAACGCTTACCTGGTCCGCAGCCCAGTTATGCTCTGGTTGACCCAGAGGGAGGCTGGGGGCCGGAGGGGGTTCCCCATTACAGATCCTGGCTGCTCACATGGATCGTGAACCGGAGCAACGCACCCCCCTCCAGGCAATGGGGCACAGAACCAGGTGTAGCAGGATGGATGACGGCCGCCAGAGGCATCGGCTTCTAATTCTTAGGTTCTAAATTGCAAATGTTGCCTTCTTTGAAAAAGGGTCTTTGCAGCTCTAGCTGAGTTAAGGATCATAGTCTGATAACCTAGGGCACGATCCTGATATCACGAGCGTCCTTACACGGAAGAGGCTGAGGGAGATGTGACAGAAACAAAGGGACGGCGGAGATTGGGGGGATGAAGCCACAAGCCAGGGACCTCCGGCACCCACCTGGAGCCGGAAGAGGCAAGGAACGCATTCCCCCCTGGAGCCCCAGGAGGACCCCTGGCCCTGCGACACCTTGATCATGGTCCCGTAAACTGATCTGCAGCGCTGACGCCCAGAACTGCGAGACAAGGAGTTTGAAGCAACCAGGCTTGTGGGAATTTGTTGCAGCGACCACAGGAAAGTACTGCAACTCAGCGAGGCCCAAGCGCACTGCCGACCCTCTGAAGGGAAAGTTGTCTGAGCAAACGAACCAAACTCATGAAATTTCAAGGAAACGGGTCAATTATCCAGGAAACAGAGGTACCTTGTAGCAACACAGAGGGATCTATTTGCATACAAACCGGATATTAAGTACACAGCATTATTCACTATTGGTTAAAGAAGACTCTTAAGAATATCCACGCCAGGTCACGCTGGTGGCCTTTACTAGCGTTTCTGTCTGTGTTGAAAAGAAACGCAACTACCTTTCCATTGGATTAGAGGGAAAGGAAAGGCGGCAGGGAGGTGGGAAGAAACGATGAGGGGCGGGGAGAGGGGTGTGCAGCTGCCATCACCCCCCGGGGATCGGCGTGCCTCTGCACACCGCTGCCTCCATTCTGCAGCTCTCTGAGAGAGTGCTGTTTTTTTCCCATTTTACAGATGAGCAAAGCTGAGGTGCAGAGAAGTGGAGCCAGCTCGTCAAAGTTGCAAGACCGCGTCACCCCAGCAGGGAGTCGAATCCAGCCCACACATGACTGGACAGCACACTCTCCCGCCGTCATCCCCAGACGCAGCCTTTGCAGATCTTCCGTCCCAGGGCTCTGAGCGCCACCCCTGCAGGGGGGGCCTTCCACACACTAGTGCAGGGGGGCCTTCCGCACACTAGCGAAAGGCTTCAAAGCGTGCGTGCATGTGTGACGCCATGTAAACCACAGGGAGGTGCCTCATTTCCAAGGAGACCCGTTGGAGAGCACCGTAAAAGTCGGACGAATCGGGGTGGCGGGCCGAGGGAGCGCTCTCCTGTCTGGCGCAAGTACAAAGGGGTAGAAGGAGGACGGTTTGCAGGCATCTTGGAGAGCTGAGATGCGTATACCCATGACCGAGCTTTTCCTCACCCACATGTATGTGCTGGAGAAATGTTTGCCCGCTTGCTGAGAAGACATGTATGAGAGTATTCAGTGCTATAATGCTTGAAATGCAAAAAAAAAAAAAAAAGGAAACACACAAATGATCCATTTAAAAGAGGATAGATAAAGTGTGATCTTCGTTCTAGGAAAAGTTGGATGCCCGTCCCACCGCACCCCAGAACTCCAGGCCGCGCGCGGAGGACTAGCAGAACGATGGTGGGGGGACACAGCTGCCAGGGACAACCACCCGTGTTGTGCCATTTATGTTTTCAAAGTTGAAAAGCATAGGGACACATACAAAGGTAGTCAAACCATGAAAACACACGTGGGAAGCCTCAGAGCCGCGGTTAGGACTGGAGGGAGGAGGGAAGGGGTATAGAGAAGAGACTTCAACTGCATTTGCAATGTTTTCATTGTTAAGCTGGATGCTGGGTATCCCGATATTTATGGAAATAGTCTCTGTGGCTTTTTTGGCATACCTGAAATATTTCAGCATAATGCTGTTTTAAAGGGGGGAGGAAGGGTGTTTTGCTTTCTGTGAGAAATGCCGCTGGGATATAGTGGGGGTGAGGGGTGGCCAGACTACACATGAAACTGGGAGAAGCTTCTATTCTCCCACTGCTTTGCCAAGGCATCCGGCCGCGGGCGGGCGGTCCAGCCGGCAGCCCCACGGCCGGCCGCACTCCGTGATGCCTGCAGGCAGCAGCAGCGTGGCAGCCTCCAAGGATGCCACCCGCGGGCTACGGCCACACGCTCCCTGGGAAGCCGTGTCTCCTCCAGGTGAAGGATGGGCTCGCTCCATCTCTGTCACCTGCCCGGAGAAGGAAGTGCTGTAGAGAGACAGATTAGATCATCTATTATCGAGTAGGCAAAAGATAGACCGAGGAGGCCCCTGCAGCTCGCCAGATGTTCTATCAATCATCACAGTCCTGGGGAGGGTAGGCTTTCCACTTCCTCCCTGACTGCCCCCCCACCTCGCCCCCCGCCCCAGTCCAGTCTCTCCAGGGAAGAATGAGACAAGAGACTGGATCATGAACCAGGTCCCTCCGAACTGCCCTGAGGATGGGGTGGGGTGGGCACACTGCAGGCAGCCGCGGGGACCTGACCCCTGGGCTGTGAAAATACCCGAGAGCAGAGCATGACCTGGAAGGCTAGGGACTCAGGCCCGTGATGGCATACGGTGGGGGTAGCAGCCCCTAGAAGTCTTAAAAGAAAGCCCAGCCACTGCCACAGAAATCGTCCTGCTCAGCAGCAGCATCGCCAAAGGCTGCTCCGAGCCAGGATCTCGACGCGTTTCACCCACATTTTTTCATTTGCTCCTGGCAACCACTTTACAGGAAAGTGCTATTAATGTCTCTCCGTTACACCAGGGGACACTTTGCTCTTTGGAAAATGGCTTCTCCAGGTGGGGGAGTCTGGAGGATGCCTGGGCTCCCTCCAGGGCCCGCCCTGGAGCCAGCTCTGTCCCCAGACTGCTCCCTTCTCCCTGTGCCCACACAGCTCCTCCAGGCCCTCCCCCCTGCTGGGACCAGATGTGCCCCCTGTGACCCCCCCCATCATGCCTCCTGCCTTCGTGTTTAAAATGTCAGTAACATGCAGGAGAGTGGGAGCAGGGTGTGTGCTGTCTTTGGAAGCAATCTGGAAGTGACAGAGCTGGGACCAGCCTGCACCACTCACACGGGACCGACCGAATGGGAGGTGTGGTTGGGGTGACCCCCTCCCTCTCAGCCTGCCACTCAGAGACCAGAGTCATTATCTTGAGGGAAAGGAGGATGAGATCTATGTTTTTAGGAAAATGGAACTGAAAGCATTTAACCTCAAATCATAAACAGAAGCAATAAATTAGAGAGGCCAGGGGACAGGAAATCATAAGGGGAGAGGCCGATGCCTGGGAAACAGGAGGGCTTTCCGGGTGTTGACAACCAGCAGCCCTTCATGGGCCTGGGCTGGCCTGGCTGCGTGCAGCCCTGTGGGAGGGGTCTGGCCCCAAGGAGAAGTTCAAGGCTGTCTGCACTGACTTCTCAGTCCGGTGGTCCCCAGAAGCCCAACCCCGTTTTAGGTCAGAGAAAAGGACAAAGCTCTCAGTGGGATATGGACATCCTTTCATCACCCAACAAGGAGCGCGTGAGGCGGGCTCTCGCGAGGATGCTCAGAGAGGAAGGACACATTTCTAGCGTTTCTCCAGCTGCTGCCCTGATGTGCAACTTCAGGCGACGCACACAAACTCCCAGGGAAGGCGACTCTCCCGCTGCTCTGGGACTGCAAAGACAGGAAGGAAAAGTGCCCAGCACAGTGGGAGAGGCAGACAGAGAGAGAGAGAGTCCCATCGCATCCCATCAAGCAAGGCCCCGGCGACGTGGTGGCCATGTCGGTGCAAAACTGAGACAGGCCCAGGCTGCAGATCCAGCTTTGCCGTGTCCTACTTGAGGGACCCGGGGCGCGGGAGGTCACCCCCTGGAGCCCCGGTTTCCAAGATCTAAGAAGCAGGGATCTCATCTCTGAGAAGACCCACCAGGCGAGGAAAGCGACAGAGGGGGAAGCGCCAGGTCACTCGGAGATGAAAACTGTCCCTGAGTTTGGCCCAGGGTCAGCGCTTGGCATCTGTTCACTGAACCAATGAGAGAGAAAACAAGAGAATGAGCGGTGTCAATGAGAGAAGTGATTCAGGGCGTCCTTCCTTACCTCTGAGCATGTCCCTCTGCTGAACCTCTGAAAATAAAGGAGATTTTACGTGTTTGTTGGCTAAGCAAACCTATGGCACTTAATAGGTATCAGGCATGGCTCCCTAAAGAAATCACTTAAAATTCACTACAACTGAGGGAGAGGCTGTGACTACCATCCCCATTTTACAGAGAAAGGGACCTGAGCACAGAGAAGTTAAGTACCTTGCCCAGGGTCCCAGAGCTAAAAAGGAGCCAAGTCCGGCTCGGCCCTAGGCGCGCCCGCCGTGGGGAGCCTGCTGCTGCTCTAGGACTGAGGCTGAGCGTCATGGCCAGAGCTCTCGAAGGGCTTGGTTGCTGGTGGCATCCACGGATGACAGTCCACTCAGGTGGGCAGCCCTGGAGAGTGAGTCCAGAGCCTAAGCCTTGCCCTCACCTTCGGTTTGCTTCAAGAGAACCAGTTTGAGGGTGTCACCCCCCAATCCCTGTGGATACAATCAAGGCTTCTCTGAGCCTGGGCCCCAGTTCTGTGACGTGGCCTTGAGTTGACAGCAGCTTTCCACTCTGGGTCCTTCCAGAAAAAGCCCACACCTGGCTCTTCCCCGTGGCCGCGAGCAGAATGGCAAATCAGCACGGCCCATCGGCACTGGCTACCTCCAACACTGGGCGGAAGAGGACTTGGGGTCACACCTGGACTCGCCAGGAAAGACACCCCGGACAATCACCAGTGTCCCGAGGAATACAGCACCCAGGTTTGCTGTCACTAGCCAGCATCTCACTCACTCCCATGGGGAGGCCCATGGTTCTCTGCCCAGCTGACCAGCTGGGCTGCCAGGTCACTGCCAGGTCACTGTCAGGCTGCTCGGCCATGATGTTGCTCAGGACTCTTCTGGTGACTAGGAACGGAAGCCCAGCTCTTGCGAACAAACAGAAGGGAGGAAAGAGCTGGATCGCATGAGTGCACCACTCCAGGACACATTTCAACCCCTCCGGCTCTCGGTTTTCTTCCGTAACGACTTGTCCCCTGTAGGTTGGGCCCTCGGGATGGAAAAATGGCTGCTGGTAGTACCAACATGTTCTTCACCTATAGTTTCTGCAAAAGTCCCAGAGTTGAGCCTCATTGGCTTGAGTGGAGTCCCATGACCAGCCCTAAACCAGTCCCTCTGGCCAGGGGATGTTCTAGGAGGCCATGCCTGCATCACATGACTGCCCCTGAAGTGGGCCAGCCAGTTCGTCTTGGCTTCTGTTCTCTGGGTTTTTCCATAGAACTCAGTCCTGGGGAGACGGGTCCTCTGCTAGGGAATTGGGTATAGAAGTCAATTCCACTGACATTCCAGAACCTAGACTGGAAGAGAGCTGGTCCTCCAAAGGGAACTCGGGGTGCTTCTCCCCGAAGAGGCAGGCATGGACTCTGGGCTACCCAAAGGCATCAGATGTCCACCATGGCTCCCAGATGCTGACCCTCGTTCACTGGGTGTCTGCGGTTCTAGATCTCCCTCTGGTTCCCGCCTGGTCCTAACGGAACTGTTTTAAAGGTCAACGCAGTGCGTTACGAGAAGGAAAAAAATTGTCTATGCTTTTGAAGGGGACCGGATCCTCGTCACCTGGATGCCTCTCCTCCTTTCTGCTGCGGTGACAGCAAGTCGCTATGCTATAGCCGTCGGAAGAAACACTTACAGAGGGAAGAGAGGTCAGGGGTCAAAGGCCATCTCCCTGGACCTCATACCCCTACACGAGGTGAAGGAACACCCAGGGAAGGCAAGTCCCAGAACTGCTTTGGTGCCAGCCGTCCTGGGTGCACCTCTGCACCTGCCTGTCCAGCCAGGCTGCAGGCGGGAAGGAAGAAGGTGGAGCAGTGAGACGCTGGGCCTAAGGAGTTGGGGCGAGGTCCTGGGGCGGCAGACGTGAACGCCACACATGTGAGGGGGTCCCAGTGGGTGAAGTTGAGCCGGGAAGCACTTGTGGGCTCAGGAGCAGGTGCCCGATGAGACGATGTCTCAAGCAGCCTTTTCTGGGGGAAGCATTCACAGGAAGGATTTGAGCAGAGGATCCCATGAACTCTGCCAGCCAGTTTGTCTTGCTTCTGTTCTCTGGGTTTTTCCATAGAACTCAGTCCTGGGGAGACGGGTCCTCTGCTAGAATTATAGCTCACCCACATCAGAAAGGAGTTCTGGTCCTTGAGATTTTTTTTTTCTTTTCATTACGGGAAATTTTTAGATACAATCAGAAGTGTAGAGAATAGCCTTATAACCCCCCCACCCCCCACCCCATGCCCATGACTGGACTTCAACAGTTATCACGAGCTCGGCACTACTTCTGTTTCATGTACGGCCTCGCCCATCCCCGCTCCCCTCAGATTACTTTGAAGCTAATCCAGACATCATATATCTTTGCGATGCTGAGACTCCAACAGCCCCAGAAGATCTGGAGATTGCATTCTCCTGCAGAAGAAAGGAATCTGGCCTGTTACTGCGACGTCACTTGGCGAAGGAGACTATCGCCGTTCCTCCTCCGCAAATGTGGCCCAACTCTCCTGACTCGGCATTAAGCCTGGCATCGTCATGGGAGGACAACTAACTGCACGCTGCTTATTCCTGTCTGGGAATGGTCAGCTGGAGCCACTGCTTGTCGTCCTCCTGGGCCCCCTCCCCGCCCTCACCCCCAGCTCTGCCCACGTTCTCGGTCCATAGCCTTGCTGTCTGGCTGCTCCCTGCTCCTCTTCCCCGATCTCCAGGGTACCGCTCCCTCCTTCTCTGGGATTCCAAGACGCAGATGGCATGAGGAACCACGACAGCCTGAGAAACCCCATTTCTCATTCCACAGCCTCAGCCCCTGGCCGTCTCCCTCCCATGCACCGTACCAGCCGACAGCAGTGGCAGCTGCAGGCATCAAAGAGACACGGGGCTTCTAATGCAAACACGGGCTGACCTTGCGCTTTCAAGCCGCACGTTATCTCTGCCCTAGCAATACTCCTTGAATAACTCATAAATGCAAAAAAAAAAAAGTTTGAGAGGAAAAAAAAGAAACACAACCCAAATTATTATTATTATTATTATTATTATTATTATTAATTAAAGAGCTGGAGGAAGATAGCAAGGCCCTTCCAAAGTTACAACAGCATCTTTAGCAGCTGCAGGGTACCTCCCGGCGAGGGGCCGGGGGAGGGGAGATAGGGCGTATTTCAAAGCCGACGGCCGCAGTAACCAAATGCGAGGGGGGCGTTGTGTGGAATACGCCAAGTGTTTGAAGTGGACAAGATTTCTAGCATGTTGCCTTGATGCCTGTACATACTTAATAACAGATGTTTGGTCTCTCTGGGCAGATAATTGTCCTGCTGGAAGGTTGGCTTGACCTGCCCGCACGGTCTGGCGGCGCGCGCCGCGGCCGGGAACCAACGAGATCCCGGGCTCCTCTCTTTTTTACTGGGGGGGAATGCTCAGCCACGCTTCCTTTTAAGCACATAATTACTCGGCGGCAACTGAAGCCCATACATCCCCCTCTCCTAATGGCCACGGAGCCATTCAGCCATAATTTATGGGGACAGGGTTCAAAGTTTTAATAATATTTGGATAATATCCTCGCCCAAACGTCGGTGGCGTAGTGATGAATAGAAGGAGAGGGGGCTGATTTCGATTCCATGCGTGACAGCGCGAGTGTTAGCAACTGGGTGCCCGGCGTGGCCTTTATGGAAACTGCCACCAGGCCATCAGCTCATGAATTATAGATCTGGCCATGAAGGATGATCAGCAGCGGTGGCCCGCACAGGGACGCTTGTTCATGAGGAACTGTCCTATTAGGGCCCCTTCCTTATGCAGATAAATGAATTGCAAGGAAGACCAAATGGTGTAAATAAACCCTTAGCGGATAACGTATTAGCACATCAACATAAAAAACCCCGTGCCGGGGCCTGCTCGGCGATATTTATGTTTATACTCTCTGCTCAAGTGGCCCCCTGGTTTTTGGGGGCTTCTTCCTGCTCAGCTCATAATTCTCCTGTCCTAACGGCACCTCTGGGCGCTATCCTCGGACCCTCTGCAGAGCCTGCTGGCTTGGCACACCGGTGAGCTCAGAGAGTCCTTTCTGGGCAGGCAGAGGCGGGAAAAGATGCGCATCCAATTCAAGATAGACTTAGGATGGTCAAGGTGAAGGCGTGGGGACCGCACGCAGGCAGATGTGAGTAGCGGGAGAAAAGGAGGTCACCGTGCCGCAAAGAGCAGAGAGAAGGGACAAACAGAGTCGTGGCCACAGCCAAGCAAGAAGGAGCCTGAGAGATGATCAGGCTCCTCCCTCCCGGCTGCCACAGAGCCAGTGGCACCAGCATGTCTCAGAGAGGAGAGGAACTCCGCCTCAACAACACAGCTTTGTCGCCAGCCAAGCCAAGATTCCTCACTCAAGTGCTGCCCGGGGCTGCCTTATCTGGGCCCTGGCATTCTCGCCCCAAAATGTAAACATTCACCCCCAGCCCCCAAGTGATCGTGTTGAGACTAATGCCACGTTTGCCAACTTCCTCCTGTGCATCTAGGCCGGCTCACCCTGAACTCTGACAAGACGCGCGTGCCGTGAGCAATCTCTGGACTTGCACACTTGATATCCATTTAATCTGAAGGATTTATTTGGAAAGAACAGCAATTACAGCTGCACCTTAGAATAACTGGGAAACTGTGCATTTAAATCCCTTGCAGGAGCTTTCTGGCATCCTCAGGAGCTCCCCCAGGCCCAGGTTCTGAGCCCGAGCTGTCGCTGGCCTGGGCCTGCCCTCGGAGACAGGAGGGCTTTGGGCAGGTTTCAGACATCCCGCTGGTTTCTCTGCCACGAAGCACTGTGTACCTGCCTTCTGCTTTCCAAAGCATCTGAGACAGGCCATGTCCTGGCCAGGTGGCTCCGTTGGGCGGAGCATCACCCAGACAGTCCAGGGTGTCCAACACGCAGCCTGTGGGCTATACGTGGCCCAGGATGGCTATGAATGCGGCCCAACACGACCTCGTAAATTCACTTAAAACCATTTTTTTTTTTTGCTCATCCGTTTTTGTTAGGGTTTGTGTATTTGATGTGTGGCCTAAGACAATTCTTCCAGTGTGGGCCAGAGACACCACAAGGTTGGACAGCCTTGTGGCATACACTAAAAGGTTGCGGATTCCATTCCTAGTTGGGATGCATACAGAAAGCAACCAACTGATGCTTCCGTCTCACATCTCTCTCTCCCCGCCCCCCTCTTTCTCTCTATCTCTCTCTCTTCCCACCTTCCCCTCTCTCTAAAATCACCAAATATACCCATGGGTGAGGATTAAAAAATAATAATTAGCAATGAAATAAAGATATGTCATCATTTTTTTATGTTGCCAGATGAAAGCAGATAGCAGAAACATTTTTAAAAATTGTCATACAAAGCAATTACTTTTTTTTCAGTTCACCGTCTTAAGAACTTCTAACACATTTTGTAGAGTCTGTAGACACCATCACAGTCGGAACACAGAAGAGCTCCATTCTCCCCCAAATCTCACTCCTGCTGTTCTTTTAAAAGGTCAAACCCTGGGCCTACCCCTAACCCGTAAGCTCGGACAGGCGTGCCCTCCACCGCTGGAGCCCTGCAGTTGGAAGGTGCTGTGCGCGGAATGACGGAGTACGCAACCTGTGGAGACACACTGCCGTGCCTTTGAGATTCTCTAAGGGCTGGCGGGGGGTGGGGGCGTGGAGGGGGTGTCTATACACAATTCTATAGCACACTTTTTCTTTTTTGCTCAGTTCTATTTGATCACAGAGCTCCCACTTCGAGTCGGGCATGGACCAGGCACTTAATGGGATGAAAATAATAGCTAACAGCTCCGAAGCTGTAACTGTTCCACAGTAGTAACTCATTTGACCTCTCCACCACCCAGGGGGGTAGCTACTAGCATTGCGTTCATCTTGCAAACGAGCAAATCAAGCGACCGAGAGGTGCCATAGCTTGTCTAAGACCACAAAGCAGGCAGGGACAGGAATTACCTGGAAGGTTTGCTCGGGGTCCGGGCTTGGGATTTGTAATGGGAGAGCGTGCTTTTTAATGTCTCCGGCAGGAAGATGAGAAATTTAAATCCCAGGGAGGAATGAGTGGCTGATAGCAGGCTGCGCTGGGGATTGGAGTCAACTCACATGGCCAGAAGAGAAACAAGGAGAAAGGACCAAGGGCTCCCTGTACCCCATGTCACCGAGGGCCACTCACAGGGTTTACAGCCACCCCTACACACCCCAGGAGAAAATGATTGAGAAATAGGAAACATTCCAGCCTCCTTCCATCCTGCCTAGTGTGGGAAGAGGATTGTCCTTAGGCTTTGGAATGAACTACCATGAATCCTGGGGTTGCCGACCTCGGGCCCCCAGAGGGGCAGTCACAACCTTCTCACCCAGTGCCTGACACGCTGCCGCTGCTTTGGGGACCATTACTGCCTAGAAACCTGGAGGTGGACTCCAGGTGTCAGCTCGCCCAGTTTTGTACATGTGGGGAAACTGAGATCCAGAGAGAGAAGGGACTTGCCCCAAAGCAAACAAGTCAGTAGCAGGTCCAGGACCGTAACCTAGATCCCTTTCCCCACTGATCCACTCATTCATTCATTCATTCATCCATCCATCCACCTCCTGCCAGTCATTGTGCCGGGTCCCCGGAAAGCGAGAGGAGCTCTGGGCAGGGCAGCCACCCAGGGAGCTTCTTGGAGGCTTGTGCCATTGCTGATTCAATCAATGCTCAGACCCCTGAGTCTTGCCAAACAGGAACCAGAAGTCAGCCAATATTTGTTTAATAAAATAATCTTTATTTCTATTTATTTACTTGGTAATCTTAGAATTCAGTCCTCTCATATAGCAGTTCTCCAATTGCGGGGGCGGGGGTGGGGTGCATCAGAAATCCCCTGGAGGACTTTTTAAAACACAGGTTCCTGAACCCTCCCCCCGAGTTTCAGATTCAGAGGGCCTGGGGTGTGGTCTCATGGTTTACATTTCCAACAAGTTCCCTGGCGATGCTGACCCCGCTGGTCCAGGGACTTTGAAGAACCGCCGCCCTAGTGGAAGGCAAATGAGAAGGCACAGGGGATGTGGATCGGGAAGCCCAGGAAGGACCAGATGTTTTCACCCCATCTTCTCCCACCCTGGCCCCCACCCCCCAGCCCTTCCTGGGCCGCCAGGGCAAAGGTCAGAGGCCTCATCTGAATCCAGCAGAGAAGCTGGGTGAACCCTACCTGGGGAATGGGTGGATCCCCAGGGGTGAGGGGCCTCCTGTTTAGCCAACAAACAGAAGGAGCTAAATCCCCACCCTGCCCTGCTTTTCCGGGCAAACACGTTGGGGGGGCTGCCGGTGTCAGCGCGCATTGTCTGCTGAGGATTAGGAGAAGCAGGGGCCGCTTCTTTTCTTTCCTTCTTTTTTTTTTTTTTTTTTAGCACTGAGAAAAGCCATTAAGGGATTAACACCCCGATTTATGAAAATGGAGGATGATAAAGGCACAATGGGGGTGACAGCATCGTGTAAACGACACATTCATTTCGGGGACAGGGCTGTTCACTGGGAGAAATGGAGAAATAAATGGAACAATGAGGAGATGCTTTTACCAGCTTGTCATTAATTAGCCGAGAGCACAATTGTTTTATTGTCCTTTTTGAAAAATACAAAATTGGTAGGAAAATACAAGCACTGAGCGCAGCGATTATTCTGTGTCACGGGCTGACATCTGCTTTTCCTTTCCTCCCGAAGCTCACCTCCGGAAGAGGCAAGGGCAGGGAACTTCCCCCTGGCAGAGGGGAACATGTGACCTCCCCTAGTACACCTCAAACTTCGGGACAGTGAAGGTGGCCTCTTAAATGGAGGGGTCCCCAGGTCCTTTCTAGCTGAGTGGGCTGCCCTGGGAGGTCTTTGGTAGCCAGTGGGAAGGGACAGGAGCTTAGGGACCATAAGGTCACCTGCTGGGGGCAGTGGGGCTAGCACAGTGGCCCCTCTTCTGGTCCCTGCCCCGGCCTGCCAGCTGGGCCAGGGCAGGTGGCTCTGCAGGTTCTGATGCCATGCTCACTCTCACCCATTTACTTCATCTACAGTTGGGAGTGGAAGCGTTTGAAACATACCCACGTTAGGATGCATGTAACAAAAAGCCTTCTGCGTGTCGGAAAAGTGGGCCAGGGTCCTCACAGCGATGGCCTTTCCTCTGAGCCACAGACAGAGCCAGCCCTGCTGTGGGCGAGGACCCACATCTGGGTCGGCGGGTCCAGGAGGGTTCCTGTGAACAGTGGTTGCAGGGCGCACAGGGTCGGCTCAGGACCCTGGAGACTCAGCGGGCGGACCCACAGCCAGTCTGCGGGAGTCTGGATGGAGTGAGCTGGTGTGCACGTGGGATGGTCCTCACCCCCTGGCCGGGGTGTGGGGGGAGGCTGCCTGCATCCCAGCGCTGGTCACCCCTCCACTTCCGAGGCCATTTGTAAATCTGAACGCCCGTTTTAGATTCTAACGTGCCAGATATAGAAAAGGTAGCCAACAGGGACCACTTCCAGAAAGAGTCCAACAATCCCCCAAGGGTTAATGGCACTTATGTAAAGAAACGGGGCTCAGAGACAAACAGGGGGCCTGGCAAGGAAACCGTACACAGCGTCCCCATTGTTCTTGCCTTCTGTGACTGCTGGTCATTGTTTGGCCTTCAGTCTGGATACACTATAGATATAAATATAGCCATCTTTACAGCATTGTATCTTTACAGGCAAAGATAAAACAATGCATCTTTATGTCTCAAAGCTTTACGTTTATATAAAGATGTCTTTATTCAGAAAGATGCTGTCTGCGTGTCTCACAAATAAATGCGGGACGACCATGGACTTGTATGCATCCATCCCACACGTTCCATCTCCTATGTGCCAGGCACTGGCCTAGTTTGTGTAGCAGTTTGTGAACGAGTAAGGAGCCCCCTGCCCCCTTCCCTAAAGGATTTACATCGCTGGGTGTGAAAACAGAAAACAAATACATAGTCGTAGGAACAGGCCACAAAATAATTATTGCTTAGGGAGAAAAATGAAGCAAGTCGAGGGGGTACAATGTATAGAAGAGACCAAAGAATATGTGTATATTTAATATCCTCCACTGGACCACACATTTCAGGCACCTACAGGGGCCGAGCTTTCAATATAGGGAAGAGTGGCGAACGGGAGCCCGCCTGCTGGTCTAAAGTGCAACCGCTACGCCCGCTGCTCCTGCTGTTTGTCGAATTTCGGACAGTGGCCACTTCTGCCATCTTGAAGTCAGGCTGCATTTCCAAGTGAATGCTCCTGATTTTAAACCTTTTACAGCTAAAGCAGACTTAAGCCCAGACTCACCCACACGCCATCAGTTTAGACACTCCCCTAAATCTCTCATCAGGCAAGAAGAACTCATACAACTTACCCTTTATCACCTGGCTGCCAGGAAACTCAGAGCTTAGTTTAATTTTTTCTTTATTTTTTTATTGGATTTATTGGGGTGACGATTGGTTAATTAAAGTATATACATTAAGTTCAATTTTAAAGCATCATAACTACTCTGCATTAAATTCTTGGCAAAAGTCATCTTTTTTCTTCTTCCAGTTCTCATAGTTTAATCTGATTTTAAAATGCCCAGCTAAAAGTAGTATGCTTGTTATTGTGAAACCTCCAATTGTGATGAATGAGGAATAAATTCTAGGAAAACGAGGCTGTAGGGGAACAGCCACTCTGAACACGCTCTTTGATAACCACATACTATAGGTGTTCGAGGGAAAAACACGTACAATGATACCACCCCTTATTAATGCTCGCCTTTTATTTGTGAAGTTTGCCTCGTCCTGTGGGTAGGTTCCCCCAGGAACAGAGCTGGCCGTCACTCCTCTGACTCTTCCCCCTTGCAGATTCCGCAGCTGTGATTCCTCCCCTTCCTGAGCGCTCCTGTTCTGCCCCATGGTTTGGCTGGAAACGGGCGGCGTCTCACCGCCCCAATGCCAGCTCAGTCTGCCTGCTGCTTTGATTCCCTAGAAAGGCACCTCTGGCTCAGGCCGGTTGGAACCCATGCCAACCGCCTACATCGGCGATGGGAATCCTTGGCATCTCACGTGGCCATGCCGGTCGGCTGGACGTGGCTGCCGGAAACACTTGGGTCAAGAAAAAAACCTGAGGCCACGCTTAGGTTAAACAGGAAACACGGGCGGGTTGATGAAGGACGTCTGCCATCCTCAGCAAGGAGGCCTCTCCCCAGGCCGTAAAGAAGGGCAGGGCAGAAGTGACGTGATGTCCTTCCAACAGAGGAGCCTGCGGGGACCACGTGAGGTCAGAGGCCGCCCGCCGCAGGCTGCACCCCTGTTTTCTTTGGCCAGCAGTTACCAGCCTTTCCTGGCACAACGCCTGGACCCAACCTTTATCTTCCACAGGTGGGTCACCTTGGCCCAGCTCCGTAACCTCCCCGAGCCTCAGTTTACTGCACTGTAAAATGGGGAGAATAGTTGTACCCCATTTCCCAGGCACATGGGGATGATTAAGTATAAAGACCTTAACTCAGCTGTTGTTAGTATAACCAGGCACAGGACCAAGGTCAATGGCAACTATTATTGTCAATGGTATCGTTATTTTCCAAGGGTCACCCTTGGGTCTGCCCGTAGCCCTGCAGTCTCACCACCTGCTCCCAGCAGCACGGGCCTATATGTCCTGCTCTCCCCTCACACCAGTCACCATCTCAGAATATGTCATTCTTTTTCTCAGTCACGGACTGCCGCCACGGCTCGGCTCCCCCCACCCCCAGCGTCCTGCGCTCCGTTCCCCAATGCCCACCAGCCAACACTGTGTCCCAAGGGGGGACATCGATCATCTCACTGGACCCCATGTTGTCCCACTCCAGTCACGGCCACCCTCCCAAAAGAACAGCCCATGTCGCAGCCTTGGGTGGGGCACTCAGGAGAACCAAGCCACGCCGGGCAGACATGGGGACTGCCACAGAATCACCCCCAGTGTGTCTCCAGAGTCCCTGTCGGAAAGCTCCCGGGAAGCTGGCAGACAAGTGCTTGATGTAGCAACCTGTGGCCTTGACTGCGTCCCATAACAGAACATGGCAAGCCTGAGGAAATGAACACATCATGGTCCCCAGGGGCCCCTGGCCCTGGCACAGACCAAGTCCAGGGGCATTCTGGAGCAAGGCTTGTCAGGGGAAAGAAAGCCACTGTGACTTCCAGTCCTGACACTTCCAGAAAGGAGCCGAGACAGCAGGCGGGGCCGCTGTGATTCTGCCAGCCCAGGGCCGTGAGTCGGCGACGAGGGAAAATGCTGCTGCTGTATCACCGAGTTCTGGCAAAAGCATGTGATCGACATGAAAAGACAGACAAAGGATGCCAGGAGAACACTTCCGATTAGTCCTCTTCAAAGATGTTCCCTAACTGTTGTGTTCGTCAGCCCCTTCTTCAAGTGACAGAAGCTTTCTCTGCCTTTGGCCCAAATCGCTGTGATGATGACAATAAGGAATTCACTGTCCATATACTGGGAACACCTGGACACTCTGCCAGACTGCAAGGCCCACCTGCCAGCTGCTGATTCAGAGGGTTGGAGCGGCCTGAGAACCTGCACTCTGGCACATGCTCAGGGACGCCCACCTGGAAGATGGCCGGCCTGGGAGGAGTCACAGTTCCTTGGTCGGTGCCACGGGAGCAGTGGCCGCCTCGCCAGGCGGTCCTGAGGCTGCATCAGGCCGGCGGACGGGAACGTGCTGCATGCGGACCTGCACAACTACGTCGGAGTTGTTTGGAATAGCGCTAAAGCGCGCTCCCGGGTGAAGCGCGCTGCCAAGTGAGGCGCGCATGCAGCTCCTAATCGCACCGAACGTGTCCACTGAACCCCCCAATGCGCTCAGCCCTCTGCTCAGCACGGCTGACAGCATGTGATCCCGACAGCGGCCTGTCCCATTCGACTTCTCATTTCTCACCAAATCCGAAACGCTTTGGTTTGGGATTTCCTTTATATGGGAGGAAACAGTAGCTTCGAGACACAAAGAGACTTCACACGGGCCCCCTATCACGCGCGGACACTTGCTGGGGTGACCGAGCATCTCCCAGCCGCCCCCGCCTCTTCTTTTCGGAACCGCCTTCCCACCCTCAGGGATTGACTGGATGTCATCTTTATGCTCTGTGACCCCGACATTCTGGCCAGAGTCGCGGGATCAAAGGTTGACCCCTGACCTGACTGGTCCAATTAGCATCCCCCTCCCGGGAATGCGGCGCTGCTACCGCGAGGCAGGACTGTGTGTGCGACCAGAGGACGAGGGTGGGGAGCAATGGGAGAGGAGGAGCGTGAGGCCCGTGACGGAGAGTGTCAGACACAAGAGCCAGGGTGTCCTGGAACCTCTGAGTTCCTGTTTCCAGTAACTTCCTGGGACCCCCGCTATCTTTCTGACCTTGAAGTCCATGGTACAGCACTGTAGAGAGCAAAGGTGTTTCTTTGTTTTTTCTTGTAAAGAAAAGTTATATCAAGAAACCTTATACCATAAAGATATTACTGAATATTAGACATTTAACTGAAAAGTCCACAGGTTTCTCTGGCTTTAGATACAGCTGATTTGGTAGCTGAAATATGACTGAGGAGCCAGTTTCTCTCGATCGCTCCCTTCGGCCTTTTGTGACGTAGAATTTATCCTCAGGAATCATAGGATCCTTTGCAGCTCCAGGCTTTTCTTTGGTGACAGCAAAATGGCTGCAATAGTTCTGGACCTCACACCATAACCCATGCTACCTAAAGGAAAAGAGAATCCCTTCCAATTGGCCTTGTACGAATTCTGGGATTGACCCTCATTGGCCCAAATGAGGTCACCTGCCCATCTCTAAACCAACTGACAAGGGGATACAACATGCTATTTAGATTGAACCAATCAGGACTCTCCCTTGGGGCAGAGGGCAGGGTCTATCCCTCCCATACCACAGGAGAAAGAAGAAATTCCCAAAGGACAATTGGGTATTTGGGGTGAAGATGGGAGGCAAGTGATAGACATTAGGAAAACAACCAACACACGCCCACGACATTCTACAGCCTTAATAAATGTTTCTTTTTTGTTCAATCTTCCTTGAATTAATTTTTAACTTTTCACCAGAGTCCTCGCTAAACAGGTACATGTGATCTCCACCCTTTCCATTCACTAATTTATTCTAAATCATTTCTGGGGTGCCCCTGGGACACTTTAGCACAGTTTCAGTAAGCAAGAAGAGACAGGAGCCAAATCTCACTCATCAGGAACATAGGAGCTGAGACAGACTCGGTCAAGTCCCTCATCCCCACAAAAACTTTACCAGAAATATAGTCATTGTGACTAATGATAAGATACAAATGAGATCTCAAAAGTGATACTAATTAAAAATTATGAGGATTAATCGAAATATTTCGAGTGCAAATCCTACACGTTTCATGTTTCATTAACTTATAAGAATCCATTTCAATCACGATGTTGTTGCCTGCCTCATCTTGAAGGATTTGTCGCTTGCGTCCTTGTTTCCTTATATTCGTATAAATATTTGCAGAGAGGAAAACTGTCAAAATCTTACTCAGCGGGCGCAGCCAATAAAATCTTAGCACCGGCTCAAACGCTGAAGCCACAAATAACGCCGCATAATTTGCAGGAGGGGAGTAATTGCCTGGGAAGAAAATGCCAGAAACAATAGCCAGCCAGCCTCCCGCTGAGGAAAATGCTGAATCACCAATGTGCATGACAGCGGGGCACAGTGTGGTGCGAGCCCAAATGCAGAAATCTCGGAAGCGGTAGGCTTTGCCCGCGAAGATGCCTTAGGAGTGCCTTACCAACGTCTTTCCCCGTTAGGTGTGCTGGAGGAACATGTGATTGGAGTCATGCCTAAATCCGTGCATGAAAGCTCTTTCAACCCATTTAACGTCCAAAGCTAATGATAAAAAAAAAAATAACAACTGTGTAGTGTTTATTCGATGGCTTTTTTTCTTTCTTAGTGGCATGCGGAATGATAGTGCCCTAGATTGAACAGAAATACGGCAATTCGGGTCTCAGAACCTGAAAGCTCACCTGATACAATGCACTGTATTATTATTGCAATTAATAATCATTATTGTTATTTATTGGCTGGTATAGTTTGCTGCTGCTGGCCACTCTCTCCCTAATTCCATGCACCGTTTCCCGCCCACATATACACCTCACGGCTCAAGGACCGTGTCCAGCATATTCACGGGTAAGGCTCTTCCAGGGTGGGGCCAAAGCAGGTTTACAGTTGGGAGTGCATGCAACACAGAGTTTACTCTTGTATTGTTACGTATTAATTAGTCTATTATTTTCTGCCTGAACCACTGCAAACCTGCTGTGCCCCCACCTTGTATTTGGGGCTCTCCGCAGAAGGGTGAGGGCACCGCGCAATTTCACACCCGCACAAGTGCCGTGCTACTAATGCTTTTCCTGGGCTGGACCCCCTGACCTCCCCCGCGCGTCGAAGCCCCGTAAAACAGAGCCTGGCCTCCGTGCTCACACGCAGCACCATTTACTGACGGGCACCCAGGGCTCCGATGCAGATGGGAGGACAGTTCAAACAAACAGATGCTGAGTGTTGTCCAGTGAAGTGTAAACAAGACCGGCACCCATGAGGGGCCCCTTGACTTCCTGCGCGGGCCTGCCTTCCGTGCTGCCTGGGCTGGACCTAGGCCTTCAATGCCTCCATCCGGATGGGCTCCATCAGCCAACCTCCCTACCTCGCTGGCTGTTTCTAGAACATTCCTGCTAGAATTAATGCTCAAGAACATGTTAAAGCATGATCGTGCCTCCCGGTCCTGGCTCCTGGTTCCGTTACGTCATAATTATCATACAGCTTTAGCATAAATACATAGTTATCTCCATCTCTCCGTCCAGATGGTCGGTTACACGCTAATTACAGTATGTTTGTACTTACTGGGTTTAATTACCAGATAATCAGGAAGAACATGCAAATTGCTAGGTTGTGGGAACACAGTACACTGAACCAAGGAAAACCTGTGCGGGCCACCGACGCAAACAAGCCCTTCCTGGGGACCGGGACGATGCAGGGGCAGAGGTGTGTCATAGATCTATCGTCAGGGTGAGCATTACACTTGCTGAGCTTGGATTAATGTCTACATTATAAGGAAACATAATGGGAGAAGGACTCCCACCGCCCCGCCTGCCCCGGGGACGATGGGGACAGGCCAGAGGCGTGGCTGAACAAGGCACCAGCCCTTGGCTCCGGAGCCCTGTCCTGTTCCCCCCTAGAGCGTTCCAGAGGCACACAACGGCCCCGGTGCCGGCAGAGAGAGGTTGCAAACCGACCACCACATGAACCTCTCCCGGAAACAACGTCACTCCAGGCAGATACCAACTTAAGGTTCCCTGGGGTGTCCGTTCGCCACCAGTTGCAATCACTAAGCATTTTTCTTCCCTCGGCACACCAAGAGGGTGTGCCCAGATAAACCCCCTGATTTCTGTTCTACATATTGTGATGGTCTCATGTATTTTCCCACTTTCTCCTTCCTGGCTTCCTCTTAGAGATCCGTGTTGCTCTGCAGAAGCCAGCTTCACCCAGGGGCCATCAGCATCTTCCCGCCACCTGCCTACAATGACTGGTTTAAGGTTTCGCATGTGTCTTGAGGCACTTAAACCAGTATTAGCACACGTCCTTTTCTCAAAATGTCAGAAGGAAGGCTCTCCCCTCTCCCTCCTGGATGCAAAAGATCAAATCTGAAGCCTCGATGGGTCACTGAAAGCCATCTTGCCACCATAGAGGAGAAACTGGGTCTTATAATGAGCTTCAGGATCAAGCTCTACCTGAAACCCATGCTATTTTCCAATTACACTAGTGAATAAGCTCCCTCTATGGTTTATGCCACCTGGAGTTGGGGTTTCTATTTTTTACAACAAATGATTTAATAACATCAAGTTGCCACAACCTACCTGCCTGACTTGCTGTGGAAAACCCCCGATAGCTTTTTTTCATGGGATCTTCTGCTGCACCACCTGGACCTAACCAGCCTTCATGTTCTGAGTCATCATTTCTTATATTTTTCCTCAATGTTATTGAGATATGATTGGCATGTAACATTTTATCAGTGTTAGGCATACAACATATGGTTTGACACGTGTGTGTACGGCAAAATAATTACCACAATTGTTTAGTTAACATCGGCCACCTCACGTCGTTACAATTTTTTTTTCTTGTGATGAGGACATTTACCATCCACTCTCAGCAACTTTCAAATGCACAGTATGGTACTAACTATACTCACTACGCTGTACTTTACATACACGGGATTATTTATTTTATAACTGTGAGTTTTTACCTTTTGACCCCCTTCATCCATTTTGCCCACCCTGCCCCGCTACCTCTGGCAACCAGCAATCTGTTCTCTGTGTCTCTGAATTTGGGATAGTTATTGTTTTTTTCGTTGCTGTTTTGGGGTTTTCTTTAGATGCCACATGTAAGTGAGATGGTATGATATTTGTCTTTCTCTGTCTGACTTATTTAACTTGGCATAATGCCCTCCAGGTCCACCGTGTTCTCACACATGGCAGAGCTTCCTTCTCTTTTACGGCTGAGTGAGGTTCGAGTGTGTGTGTTGCGTCTTTTGTCATTGAAGGCAAGACCCTCCACCAGCACAAAGGTGACAGCTCACTGGGTTGTGGTCCTGGCTTATCGAGGTGGTCTGCGGCCAAGCCCACAATATCCCAAGGTCTGCCTGCGTAGACAGGGCTGCTGGATCCCAGAGGGAGGGCTAAAGTCTGACACATGTATCAGGCCATACACTGCAGATTGCTGTCTGCAACATAGTTTCATTTATACCGATACACAAACATCCAGGCAGAGATGAAGGCAAACCACTGCTCCAAAGTCATGGAGAGGAGGAGAGTCACTTACACCTCTCCCCTTGTCCCCACCACATTGTGGATGACTGACCCCGGTCGCCCTGGCCAGAGGGGTTCTGGGGGGGATATTAGTGTGTCACCCCGTCTGTTGTGGCTGGAGGCCCCCTGGTGAGCAGGCAGTCCTCATGTGGGTGCTGGGTCCAGAGGTGAGCACATTAAATAGATTTTCTCAGTTCACCCTCACAGTAACTTGGGGAGACAGGTAATAGCACTGTTCCTACTTCACAGATGAAAACGCCAAAGCCTGGAGAGGTGAGCAGACGCCCAGACTGTTACACTCGGGCCACGGCTGACTAACTCCCACAACACACTTGGCCCGGGAGAACCCACTCCTTGTGAATTCCTAGGAAGTAGGTCCCGGACCCCCCGGGCCATCAACTTCCACACCGCCCAGCATAGGGCAGCGATCTCTCTGCTGCCCCCAGGGTCCCTCCCTGTGGAACCCCCTGGTCAGAGTCACAGTACAGGGCCAAGACGGGCCCCATGACCTGGGCAGAGTTTTCATTAACGTGTGTGCCTGTTTGGGGGCAGGAGCCTTAATGATTATTTTCAGTCCCACTTCCTGCTTGTTTGGCCTGGGTTGTGCACGATTAATTAGGAGCCTACATTAATGAGAGGGGACACACGTGGCCAGCTGGTCCTCCCAGATGTTCCCAAAAAAAACTCTCCAGCCTGCACAGCAGGACAGGGCAAACGAGCCTGGGGAAGGCCCGCGGAGCCGGCTCAGCACCCAGCGCTGCTGGCTGGGAGGACAGGCCTCGCCTGGGGTCCGCGCCTCCCCGGTCTGACAGCCGATAGGGCTGCCTTCGGTTCCCCAACAACACAGCCACAGCCATATTTCTTCACCCGAGTCCCGGGGGGAAGCAAGTCTAAACTCAGAGCAAGAGCTGGACACAGAAGGAGATGAGGAAAGAGAAGAACTATTCCTGATAAAGAGGATGAGTGGGGGAAATTCTCCAGACTCAACGCACACTCATGGGCCCACATCAGGAGCCCCGGGGGATGGTTTTCTTTGCTTGTGCGCCTTCTGTCTCCAGAATGAGAATGGACTGACCCCTGTGTTCCAGCTGCAGCTTGCTTGTGGTGGCGACTGAATGAAAATAAGTTGGGGCGCCTCAGAATTGTTCTGCATGTCTCTTCACCAGGGAGGCAGATGCCGGCGGGGGGGACCTTCCCTTCTGTGACCGCTGCTTGCAAAAAACATGAGAAAATATACTGGTGGTAAAGTGGACAATGTCTAGAAAGTCCACAGAAGTCAGGGAGCTCTCTCTGCCAATGTATGGGGCATGTGCTATGTGACAGGTACTGGGGTCGAGCAGGGGACAAGAGACCCTCGCTCTCCACCCTTGAGAAATGCATGAAACGGTTCCTGCTCACCTGTCACACACCCACCTGAGCAAGGATATGGACAAAGATGATTATTGAGCTGTAAAAAGTCTTCGGGAAATGCAAATTAAAATCACAATAGGATGCCACTCCATCCCCAGGAGAATAATTTGCCTAAAAAGTAAATTCCTTTTACTTAAAAGGAATGGAATTCTGACGCAGGCTGCAACAGAGATGAAACTTGAAGACATGCTGCTCACCAGAATAAGCCAGAAACAAAAGGACCAATATTGGGTGAGCCCACTTTTTATAGGAGGCACCCGGAGCTGTCAAAATTGCAGAGACTGGAAGTAGAAGAGCGGTTACGGGGGGATGGGAGTTGGTGTTTAACAGGGACAGAGTTTCTGTGAGGGGCGATGACCAAGTTCTGGAGGTGGGCAGCAGCGCCGTGCCACGGAACTGCACCCTCACAAAGAGCTAACCTGTCGTGTGCATTTTACCACAATTTTTTTTCAAAGGAAGATGATCTCTCGGGTCTCACCAGACACAAATTTCCTAGATACCTGGGCAAGTGGAGGTGACCCGCTCTCAACAGTACCTCCGCCTGCACCCCGGCTGCAAGCCCCTTATTCCAAGTGGACCATCAGCGGCCGGCAGAGCAGCCATTCGGGACGTGTGTCCAGCAGCAGCACAGGCACTGGGGAGGAAGGGACTGAGGTGGCACAGGGTCCTGCCCTCGGAGGCTCCCATTCCAAATGCAGTCAAGGGGCGAGCGAACAAACCGCAAACCTGTCTCCCAATGGGCGCTGTCCTGCCTGATTTGTTTCTTATCTTTGGCGCTTAGCACAGTCTCCCATAATGCCTGGCACCGACGTGCCCGTGGGCCTATTTTACTGATTGCGTTGATGGGACCCTGACCTGAACTCGAACAGTGCTCTGTGCACAGCGACCACCAGCCTGTGTGTAAAGTGAAGTATCTCTTTGTGCCTTCTTTAATTGTCTTCTTCCAGCAATGGTTTGCAGTTTTCGCTGGGTAAGGCTTCCACCTCCTTGGCTAATTTTACTGAGGTATTTTATTCTTTTCAGTGATCCAGGAAATCAAATTATCTTCTTAATTTTCTTTTCGGATTTTTCATTGTTAGTGTACAGAAATACAAATGGTTTTTGTGCATGTTGATTTTGTAGCTGCGATTTTGTTGAATTTATTCTAAAAGGAATAAATCCAGTTCTAATGGGAATTTTGTAGGATTTTTTTTTGTTTGGTTTTCCACATATAAAATCAAAGTATCTATGAACAGAGACAATTTCACTTCTCCCTTTCCAAGTTGGCTGTTGTTTATTTTTCTTTCATGCCTAATTGCTCTGGTTAGAACTTCAAATACTACCTTGAACAGAGAGGGTATCCCCGCCCTGTCCCTGATTTAGAGAAAAAGCGGGAAGTCTCTCCAGGGAATATGATATTCTTTGTGGGCTTTTCATATGTGGCCTTCACGATGTTGAAGTCGTGTGCTTCATTCCTAGTTTGCTGAGCGTTTCATCATGGAAGGTGTTGAATTGTGTCAGACATGTTTCCTACGTTAATTGAGACGACCGTGTGTTTTGTTCCTTCATTCTGTTAATGTGATGCATTTCCTTGATTAATATGTCAATGGTGATCATAGGTTGAAGCATCCTTGCATTCAGGAACAAGTCTTATTTGATTGTGGTGTATACTTGTAATATGCCATTGAATCTGTTGGTTAGTATTTTTTTTTTATTTTTTCATCACTACTCATAGGGCATGTTGATCTGTAATTTTCTTTTCTTGTAGTGTCTTTGTCGGGCTTTGGTATCAGGTTAATGCTGGCCTCGCTGAATGAGTTAGAAAGTGTTCACTCCTCTTCAGATTTCTGGAAGAGTTTGAGGATTGGGGTTAATTCATGTCTTAGTCTGATAAAATTCACTGGTGAAGGCATTTGGTCTAGGGCTTTCCTCTGCTGGGAGAGTTTTGATTACTAATTCAATCTTCTCACTGGAGATAGTTCTATTCAGATGTGCTATATCTTTGTGGTTCAGCCTTCTAGGAATTCGTTCATCTGGGTTATCCAGTTTGTTGGCATATACATTGTTGTATTCTCTTCTAGTCCTTTTTACTTCTGTAAAATCAGTAGCAATGTGCCCACTTTTATTTCCGATTTTAGTCATTTCAGTCTGCTCTTTTTTTTTCTTAGTCAACCTGAGAACAAGTTTGTCTGTCTTTTCAAGGAAAAAAAACTTATGGTTCAACTTATTTTCTCTGTTTTGTCTGATAGTAGGGGTAGCCACCTTAGGCCACTTTGGGTTACCATTTGCATAGAATATCTTATTTCATTCTTTCATTTTACCTTGTCTGTGACTTTAGAAATAAAATAAATCTTTTGTAGTTAGCAAGTAGTTGCACCTTGTGTTTGCGTCCAGAAAGACAGTGCAGAAAGGCTGCAGGGGTTGATTGAACTTGAGTCTCCATAAACCATCTGTTAAAATGAATGGTGAGAACCAATTAGAAAGCGAACAGGGCCAGGGATAAGGTACAAGAAGAATCAGGGTTTCCCAATTCTTACAACAAACTGCACAAAGTATACAATCCGATACATTTTGACACAAGTATATGCCTGAGAAACCTGACCGTAATCAAGGTGATGAACATATTCTTTCTTTTAAAGATTTTATTTATTTTTAGAGAGAGGGGAAGGGAGGGAGACAGAGAAGGAGAGAAACAGCAACGTATGGTTGCCTCTCACGTGCCCCCACTGGGGACCTAGCCCGCAACCCAGGTATGTGCCCTGACTGGGAATCAAACCAGCAACCCTCTGGTTTACAGCCCATGCTCAATCCACTGAGCCACATCAGCCAGGGCTGATGAATATATTCTTTACATTCAAAAGTTTCCTCCTGCCTCTTGGAAATCCCTCCATCTTTTTTTCTGCCTCCCACCATCTCCAGCCAACCACGGATCTGCTCTTCCTCACAACAGATTCACCTGCATTTTCCAGACTGGCATATAAACAGAGTCATACAGTATGTATTCTTTCTGTCTTCGTCACTCTGAGTGATTATGTCAAGGTTCATCTATATTGTAGCACATATCAAAAATCATTCCTTTGCCTTTTATGAATAGGGTACAATTTTTTATCTATCCATCTATCCTATTGATGGATATTTGGATTGTATCTAGTTTTGAAGGTAATAAACATGGAATGGACACTTGCATACAAGTGTTTGTATAGACGTAGGCTTTTATTTCCCTTGGGTAAATAGGTAGAAGTGGACTGGCTGGGCCATAGGGTGGGTGTATGTTTAACTCTTTTAAGAAACTGCCAGAACAGTTTTCCAAAGTACTAATACCATACTCCCACCAACAGTGAACAAGAGTTCAAATCCCTTTACATCCTTACTAACTTTTCATACGTTTGGCCTTCTTAATTTTAGCCATTCCAATAGGTATGTAGTTGCATATCATTGTGATTTTGATTTATATTTCCTAAATATTAATGATGTTGAGCATCCTTTTATGTGTTCATTTGGTTTCCACATAATTGTCTTTGTCTAAGTGTCTGGTCAAATATTTAGCCCGTATTTTTACTATACGGTTTGTTTTTATTTTCTTATTATTGAATGTTAAGGGCTGTGTGTGTGTGTTCTGAATATGAATTCTTTATGAGATACATAATTTCCAAATATTTTCTCCCACTGTGTGGCTTATCTTTTCATTCATTTAACGAAGTCTTTTGAAGAGTACCAGTTTTAAATTTTGATGAATTTCAATTTGTTGTGGTTCATGTTTTGGCTGCCATATTTGGGATGTCTTTGACTAACCTGATATCAAAAGATTTTCTCCTTTTTCTAGACATTTGATAGTTTTATACTTCACAGGTAAGCCTACAATTTATTTTGAATTAAATTATTTATATGTTGTATCATATGGAGTTGAGGGGTTTTATTTTTTGCATATGGCTGTCCAAATGGTGCACCATTTGATAAAAAGACTATTCTCTCCTGTGCATCTTTGTCGAAAACCAGGTGTCTGTGCCTGCGTGGGTCTGTTTGCAAGCTCTCTATTTTGTCCCATCCCTATACTTCTAGCCTTCCACCAACATCACACTGTCCTAATTGGTATAGCGTTTAAGAAGTCTTGAAATCCAGGAGTATCGGCCTTCCCCTCTGTTGCTTTGCAAAGTTGTTTTGGCTCTTCTAGGCCCTTCGCATTTCCCTACAAATTTTAAAATCAGCTTGTCAATTTCTACAAAACGAAAACCTTGTGGAGTTTTAAGACTGCATTAAAGCTAGACCTGTAGATCTACAGAGCAACTTAAAAAGAAGAATATCGAGACTTCTGACTGACGGCAATATCTTTCCATCTATCGAGATCTTTTTCATTTCTTTCAGCAATGCTTTGCCGTTTTTCACGTACAAGTCTTCAGTCAAGTCCAATGGAGGTATTGGAAGTGAGGAATCGGCGTGGTCCACTTTAATTTCTAACACGTGGATAAAAGGTGGGAGAAGAGGAGCATGAGAACACAGAGACCAACTGGAGGGACAACAGAGCTCAGGCCAGTGGTGACGGGGCTGAAGCCAGACTGGTGACAATGGTAATGGGGGAGTTGGGGGAACAGCTGATTTGACATTTCATTAGATTGAATCATATGGAATTGCCATGCTGTGCAGGTCCAAGAAGCTATGATATTGGCAACTTCATATGGTTCAACCTAATACTTTTGGAGCAAAGTCAGGACTCAGGACTCGCTAGTTGATTAGATGCAGAGAAGCAATGAATGGAAAGAATCAAGGGCAGCTCTGGGGCTGAGCGCGAGCAAACCGATGGACGACAGTGCGGCTTCCCAAACCGCAAAGACGGGAGAGGAAGGAGCCACAGGCCCGTTCTCCCTGACTTTTTCTTTACTCCCAACTCTTTCTTTCTCTCCACCATCTTCAGCTTTCCAGGGAACACAATGATCACAGGGCTACATGTTTACTTTTAAACATGCATTTTTCCCACCCAGCTCCCTGTCTGACAGTTTAATGGCTTTTGCTGGCTTGGCTTTTCATGGGCCGGGCATACGGAGAGAACAAGGTTTCTATGCACAGTGTGAGGTTCGTGCTGCACTCGCTTGATTTTAATGCCATAGCAACGCGCCCTTAACTTTTTATTTCTCAGAGCCCGATCCTCATCTGGAAGGGTTCTGGGCCACATTTTCAAGCAATTTGGTGCCGATCATCATGAGGCTCCTGAGTTTATGGAGGGAAGGCTAGGAACGCATGCTTGAGTTTATACTCGAATTACTATCCTAAATGACTCCGTGGGGGGTTCCTTTTAGGGGTCACTGCGAGCCAGAGTGGAATGTTTTTCCTTCTTCACTTTATCCCAGGCCTTGGGGCACGAGGACCATAAATGCAGGTAATGTGTTTTATAGCCAGATTCTCTGGGTTCATTTTCCACCTCTCTCCCCACCCCCCATGATAACCATGAAACTCCACAGAGCTAACTGGAGACTCCGTTTGTGCGACCCTGTTTCGATAAAGGCTCGGGGATTTGGGTGGCTGAGCAACATAGCAGGGTGCACTTGAGGAGCGTGACACCTCCTGTCTGTGGCTCAGCCAGACATGCCCTCAAGCCCAAAGGAGCAGTCCAAACTTGAAAGAGTTCCTCATGAGGTAGTGAGCTCCCCATCACAGGCGGTATTCAAGAAGTGCCCACACATCTCACTACCAAAGGTGTTAGAATTGGAGACTTAGGTATCCAACGAGGAGTAGAACTAGAAACATTTAAGTGTCCTTATAACACAGACTTTTTTTTTTTAAACGGTGATCTCGTTTCATCATTTCAACAGATGTTTCCTGAACACTTACTATGAGGCTGGGCATTGTACCCTGAAGCTACAGCAGTGACAGAGAGGGCCCTAGCCCTGCCCTGAAGGAGCCTGCAGTCTCGTGAGAGTGACAAGTAACAAAGGAGCAATTTACTACGAGGTGATGAAAATAGCAGTGGCTCTCGGACACGGGGCCAGGGTCCTTGCTGTCATTTTTCATGCATTATTTCATGACCCTGGGAAGCCAGACTCCGCTTCACAAATTATGAAATGCAGCCCAAAACGGTAGCCTGAATTGTCCCGGCTTACACAGCCACTACCTTCTGGAATCGCAGCCCAGACCTGCCCAGCTCCGGGGTCTGCACACCTAACGAAACCTCTGGGTAAGATTCTCCCAGGGCCACGCTGGGCTCGGGTCCTGAAGGCCCAGCCTCCACACAGCCTACCCCGACTCTCACCTCGGGAAAGGTAAACAGTGCTGGCCAGCCCACTCCCTCTCCTCCCGCTAAACACACTAGTCCTCTGAGGCTTTCAAATAAAAACCATCTCTCTGCCTGATGCAAGCAAGCTTGCCGGCTCCAAAAAAAATTATAATAACACATTTTATGGAAAACTTGAGGCCTGATACTTGCCAGGACTCCCCCTGTCATTTGGAAAGTGAAGGAGGGAGGGGTTGTAAAGTCCCTACTATGTGCTCAGCCCTAGAAGGGGTGACGGTTGCAGGCTGGAGGTGCACAAGTAAAAGCTACACTATTTGTTCTCAATAGACTTAAAGTCCCATTGCAAAGACAGAGAGAGATGACAAGAGGCAGGTCGCAGAGGACCACGGAAAGGACTGAGACATTGGTGTCGGGCTAGCATTTTCTCCATCCTGTGTCTCGCTGTGTGTCCTTGGACAAGTCCCTTTGCTTCTCTGAGCCTCGAATGCCTCACCTATAACAGTGTGGCCCCGGAGAGCTGCTTGTCTGCGATGGCGGAAATGTTCTCTAACTGCAGTGGGGACTGAGTCGTGAAATGGGGTTCGGGTGACTGAGGACTGAATTTGTAACTCTATGTCATGTTCCATTATTTTAAATTTAAACAGTCTTGTGAGGGAAACGGCTACCATATCGGACAGCATCGATCTAGAAAGCTAGGACTTAGGAGGCTTCGTCTATTTCAAATAGCAGATGAGCGAGAACCTCAGAAATGCTCGTTTTGCCTCCGGAACTGTCATGAAAGAAAAAGTAATGGTGAGCCCTGGCTGGTGTGGCTCAGTGGATTGAGCACGGGCTGCAAACCAAAGGGTCGCCAGTTCGATTCCCAGTGAGGGCACATGCCTGGGTTGCAGGCCAGGTCCCCAGGAGGGCCATGTGAGATGCAACCACACATTGATGTTTCTCCCCATCTCTTTCTACCTCATTCTGCCTAAAAATAAATAAATAAAATCTTAAAAAAAAATACAGTAATGGTGAAACCCTTGGGCACGGGAGCCAGGGGTGACACCCCAGCTGTAACACATGGAGCTGTGAAGCCGTAGACCTGTCCTTCCGCCTCTCAGTGCCTCTGTTTACTTGTCTGTAAAATGGGGATAATAATAGAACCTCGTGTGCAGGGTGGTTGTGGGAAATGAGTGAGATGATAGGTGAGAAATAAGTGAGATCATGGATCTTTCGGAACAGTGCCCACTCCTTGGTGAAGGCTCAACAAATGTCGCTTCTAAAACACGTTTTCATGGGCATTATTATTCGCGGGGCCTAGCATTACTCAGCTCTCTGGAACCACGCCCTGTTGCCCCAGCAACTCACTCTTATCAGGGAGACATCAGAAACCTCAACAAACCATCTTCTTTTTTTTTTTTTTTTTGGCTGTAAAACACTTCATTATGGAAACTTTGAAATACACACAGAAGTTGGAGCGTGGCATGATGCACCACGCCATGGACCATCTCTTATTTTCAGCTATGATCAGCGCGTGGCCAATCCGATTACATCCGCACACCCACGTACCTCAACAGTACTTTTTTTATTTTTTTTTTAAGATTTATTTATTTATTTATTTTTAGAGAGTAGAGAAGGGAGGGAGAAAGAGAGGTAGAAAGCAATGTATGGTTGCCTCTCACATGGCCCTCACTGGGGACCTGGCCCGCAACCCAGGCATGTGCCCCGACTGGGAATCGAACCGGGACCCCAGCCCACGCTCAATCCACTGAGCTACACCAGCCGGGCTCAACAGTACTTTTGTAAGCAAGCACAGAGATATCATGTTAACCATAAATATATATATATGTAAATATCTATAGCACTCAATGTAGATCACTTTTTAAAAAAGACTTCTTTAAAAGAAAAAAAAAGCGTAATTACGATGCCATGATCACACACCTGGAGTTGTAGAATCACTTCGTCTTGGTTGTGTTTGTCCAGCTGCCATGAGATCTAATGGACACAGCAGTGTGTCAGTTGGGCGTTAACTGAACCCACTGTGGAAATCATTTTGCAATCAGTGCAAGTCAAGGCATGGCGCTGAACACTTAAAAACCACCTTGGCCTCAGCTGCCGAAGCGGAAGGAAAAGGACCAGAGTCCAAAGTCTGAAGGCCCCCTCTCCCCTCTAGACAAAGATTCTTTCCGCTTTAACAGACATCAAGAGTCTCCCCCTTCCCAGCCCCCGGGAAGACAGGAAGAATTTAGAATCTCCGTGGCACCGGCACCCTGGGGACCTTTACCAGAGGGATTAAGCTTGTTCTTGCGTTTGTGCATCGAACGGTCAGTGCAGCCCCACCGGACAAGGACTCAGAGAAGACATTCAGACGCTTATCTGGAAGGTCTGTTCCCGAGGCTGTTAACGAAATGGGTGGGCCTGACAAAGAATACAGGCTTGGCCTTTTTTCCCTTTGCTTCTTCCCCGTGCCTTTGACATGGGGAAAATCTGTCCAGGACAGAAATCTGTTTTTAAGTTGCTCTGGATTCCATTTAATCCAGTAATGGTTACTGTAGGATTTCCGTGGATGGGTAACTTGCTGTGGAATGCCACAATGTCACCAATTCAGTGTGTGACCGTGGACAGGCATCCTTGTCTTTGGACTTGGGTTGCCCATGAGCTCAGCGGGGATTTGAACCGGGGATCGGGAGCGGATCTTGCAGGCCTTATCAGCTCTGAGAGTCTAACCCTCAAGGATTCCTCTTCTTTTAAATAGACGCTGCGACAGGGTCTTCAAGGATTCATCATTAAACAGCATTTCCAGTCTCCAGGCCCCAGAAGATCAGTAGTCAAACAGTTCAACACCTTGGGAACCAAGCAGGTCCCCGAAATGACAGGGGCGGGGGCTGACCGGGTGAACAGACCAGCCCACGCCCCAGCCAGAGGAGGCTGTTGCTGTGTCTCCAGATGAGTTATATACGGGAAGGTGGGCAGATCTTTGACTTTTCCAAAAATCACCAGAAATCTAGATTTTAAGCAAAATACCCCAATTTTAAATGTCAGCTTAAGAAAAAGAAAAAAAAGAAACCCACCTCTGCTAAGACAATATGCACAGACGGACAGACCTGACGTAGCCCCTCCCACACCAGGGCCTTTCCCAGGACGGACCTCACCTTGGAAGGTGATTTTTAAAGGACACCCAGATGTCAGGCCAATTCTTTTCATCTGACCCTTTCTGCTAAAACATCAGCACGATGCCCTTTGCCCCAAGACTAGAAAGTCCAGTCCGAACTACCAATCAGAAGCGAATGAGGTTTCTATTGATCTCCTGTGCGGGGCTCTTTGGAGCCCCGTATTGCATGCTATCCACTTCCAGGTAACTGAACCCACACTTTCCGGCATTATCTTGAATTCCTGGGCAGAAAAAGCAATCAAGGAGTTCCCATTGCTGAGTCACAGAATCAATTTCCCAGAATTGTAAGGAAACAAACATCCAAGGTGATTTTTAATTCTCATCCAGACCACATGGGCAGTGGTGGGGGTCAGGCCCCTCCCATCCCTACCGTAGCAGCCTGTGTAGGTCCTTTCTAGTCTGATCACAACCTATGATTTCTGAATAATATTTTGGTTTCCTTGTTTATGGTCTGTGCTCTGCACCCCACCAAGATGGGAGCTCCAAGAGAGCAGGGCTCACCTATCTTGTTCCCAGCTGGTCCCAGCTCCTGCAATGGCACTGGCAACATCTGGAGTCCAAACACATACTGCTAACTAATAAATTAAGGAATGGCCACCAAGGTGACCGTTTAGTGTCGCCAGGAGCAGGTCGCTTATTACTTCCCAAAGCAGGTCGTTGTTTCTCTGGCGCTCGTGACAAACAGGAAGCTCTTCTAAAACAGATCTGTACCCACGTCATCTCCATTAGCCCCAGTTGAATCGCTTGGGGTCCCCCAAGCTCAGCCTACCTCCTCTCCCAGCTCCCAGGCTCCCAAGTATTGAAAGACACACTTGTGACCCCTCTCATTTCTTCACTTGATCTCATAAAAGGGGAGAACAATGGTCGGGGATAGGAGAGAGGAAGGAAGAGGAGAGGAGGGGCCAGTGACCGGAAGTCCTGAACACAGCGCAAAGCTGACAGACTCAGTGGCACTCTGACTTTTATTTTCATTGAATTTATTGGGGTAACGCTGGTTAATAAAATCATCCAGGTTTCAGGGGTACAATGCTATAATCCATCATTTGTATCCTGTATTACGTGTTCACTTTTGATATGTACTTTAAAGCTAGGTGACCTGGTTTCTCAAAATGTGCATTTCTCAGTCATCTTTGCATCCACCCAGAGAGAAATAAGCCTGTGTCTTCAGACTTGGTCACACTCCCATGAGACTCTAATAGAAGGAACTTTTGTTATGAGAAGACACCTTGAGATTCTGGGACTCCGTGAAGAACACCAAGCACTGCGGCGGGTGGGGGGGATGTATTTGACTATATGGCTGGGCTTTTCTCCTAAACACTCACAACACCTTGCCAAGGATCCAAAGCCAGTGACCCCCGAGTGAGGGAGCCATATGCCCGGGAATGGTGATGCTGGCCTTGCACCGACACGCACCTCCTTGCTGTCCTCAAGAAAATGAATCTTTATGGAAAAGAGGGCTACGCTTCTCTTGCTCCCCAAGCTTCCTATTTAAGTGACCCTCCCCTCACCCCCTGCCCCTGACACCATCAGTTACCTGGAAGATTCTGGAAGGGAAGCAGATCAGGAGGCTCAGTTGCGGCCCTCCAGAGACCAGGACCTGAAGCTGCATGACTGGCTGGAGCCCACCTACTACCTACCAAGACTTCACAGTGATAATGAGGCCCCATGTCCAGGGAGGGGCACTTTTCAAAGCCCCCAAAAACCAGAGAGAAGGGATGGGTGAGGCATGATGTGCCATCAGCCAGGCGTCTTTAGAAAGCAGAGCACAAACAGCAGTGTGCACAGCTGGAGTACATGCCTGGATTGTTCCTCGAATAGAAGGAGTTTGGATTATATTGAAATGTGCTTGAAGCCTCTCCTGTTGTAAAAGGCTCTCTCGAATACTTTATTTTGAACAAACAGTCCTATTTTAGGAAAACAAGTTGGCCTGAAATAACCTCGGCCAGCTGGTTTGGATATTAAAAGCAGTCACCTGACAGAATCAATAAAGAAAGAGGACAAAGACATTTAAAACAGATTTAGTCATTCTTCCCCGGGGTAGGACTTTACAAGAGCAAGTTTTGAGTGTTGTACACAAGCTTTTCAATGATTGGTTCAAAAAGCAATATAGTAAGTCGTTAGTACTGGAGATCACAAGCAGCATTTGTGCATTGGAATAACATTTCCAGTGACAGCATCATTCAAAGATTCAAAAGCTGCAGTAACCAAAACACGAGGAAGAACATCTTGTAACGGTAAAAGGGTCCATCCAGCGAGAAGACATAACAACCGTAAACATACATGCACCTAACAACAGAGCTCCAAAATTTAGGAGGAAAAATGGACAGAACTGAAGAAAAAAATAGACAATTCCACCATAATAGCTGAGAACTTCAATATTTCACCTTATATAGAACAATTAGACAGACTTTCAGCAAGGAAGTAGAAGACTTGAACAGCACCATAAACTGCTAGACCTCGCGGACATCTACAGAATGCCCCGCCAACAGCAGAATACACATCCTTCTCTGGGACACAGGGGCCACCGCCCAGGAGAAACCATGCCTGAGGCCATGGAACAAGCCTCAAGAAATGCAGAGCACTGAAGTCATTCAAAGTGTATTCTCGAACCATGATGAAATGAAATCAGAAATCAGGAACCAGAATAAATTTGAAAAACTTGCAAATACATATGCAAACATCAAACAACACTTTCCTAACGAAACAAAGGGTCGACAACAACAACCACAGTAAAACCCCAAGGGAAATTATAAAATACTTTGAAATAAACGAAAATGAAAATGCAACATTCCCAAACATACGGGATGCAGCTACATCAGCTCTGAGAGGGAAAATTGTGGATGTAAACGCCTACGTTAAAAAAGAAGATCTGAAATCAGTAACCTAAACTCCCACTTTAAGGCACTAGAAAAAGAACAAACTAAGAGCAAACCCAAAGCAAGCAGAAGGAAGGAAATAACGAAGGTTGGAGTAGAAATTCATAGAGAGTAGAAAAACAATAGAGAAAAATCAATGGAACCAAAGATTGGTTCTTTGAAAAGATCTTCTACATTGCCCATCTGGTGTAGCTCAGTGGATTGAGCACGGGCTGGGAACCAGAGGGTCCCGGTTCGATTCCCAGTTGGGGCACATGCCTGGGTTGCGGGCCAGGTCCCCAATGAGGACCATGTGAGAGGCAACCATACATTGCTCTTTCTCCCTCTCTTCTCTCTCTCTGGAAATAAATAAATAAAATCTTTAAAAAAAAATCTTCTACATTGACAAAACATTAGTTAGAACGAGCAAGAAAAAAAAAGAGAGAGGAGATTCAAGTCACTAAAACCAGGAATGAAACAGCGGTCGTGACTACTTACCTTACAGAAAAAGGGCAGCGTCCATGTCTTTGTAGATGCTGACAAGCTGATTCTAACATGCATGTAAAGACAAAGGAACTCAAACAGCCTGAATAATTTTGAAAAAGAAGGACAAAGTTGGCACACTCGTAGGTCCTGTCCCTCAAAACCCAGCACAGGTGTCCGATTTCCTTTGCCAGCATCTTTGATTTCCCCCAATCAGATGTCAGCACGGCTCTCCACACCCCCATGGGAAGCTGGACGAGCCTTCCGCAGGGCGCTCATCATGCTATATTGTGTGACCTGCTTCTTGAGGACACAGAGGCATCTTTCCTCCTTGTCTGCCCAGGACGCAGCAGAGGCCCAAAACATGAAAGATGGTTAACAAGTGTTGTTTTAAATGGATGGATGGAGGACGGAGAGATAGATGGATGGATGGATGGATGGGTGGGTGGGTGGATGATTATAGAACGCCCTACCTGTATATAAACAGATGAGGCAACATTTCTTAGGTCATTACCAACAGAAGAAACACTAACCCGGAAAACCTGGAGACTTCCAATCCTACCACAAAGCCCCGTATGACTTCCGTCAAGTCACTTCTCTCTCAGAGCCTCAGTCCCATCTGGAAAATGTGTGAGTGTTACTAAGATGGTCTCTCCCAGTCACCCAGACTTAGGTTCCGTTGTCCTAGGACTAAGCAGATTCTTCTCTCCATGTTGAGCACATCTAGCATTTGGTCGAGTGGGCCTTTCAAAAGCCGGATGTAGTGTGTGTATCCATTAAATCTCTCCAAGCAATCAAACCAGCCAAGTCTCTGAACACAATGCTCCCTCCCTCTGCAACCTTTCCGTGCAACTTGAACCCAGGACTGCCCGAGCTCCTTCTGTAGAAAATGTACACGGGACTCCATCGGCATTCACAACAGGTTTTTGGCATGGGTAATTTGTCAGCCACAACAACGTCACCCTATAAACTGGCCCTAAATTCCATTTTCTGTTACTAATGGGAAAGGCCATGTGATAGGAATTTATGGGGTGCCTCAGGTTTGACAGACAGACATGTGGGTGAAAGAAAAGGGCAAAGGAGGTCTCCTTTGGTATTTAAAATCATAGGTTCCCCCGTAAAACCTGGGGGCTGTTTCTGAACGCGCTGTAGGAAAGAAAAGAACGCCTCAGTCTCTCGCTCGCCTCTCAGTCCCAAAAGCATTCTCCTTCGGAGCTGTGTTACTTCGCAGAGACTTTCTGAATGCAGAAAAAAAAATGGCTTGGTCTCATTGCAGAATGTTAGCTCTTTTTCAATTGTGACCAAGACACCCACTCAATTTCTTATTGTGTCCCCAACCATGAGGGGTTTGACCGGGGATTAATTTTCTAGACCCCTGCCTGGGCCAGCATGGCGGTTTATAGCTCATATTTAGAAACAGACTCTTGAAATTCCTTAATGATCCCGACATTGCAGCAGCGTTAGCCAACTGTGAGTAGGATATTTTCCAGGGGTGTCGAGGATCACAGAGGCTTCTCCTTCTGCTCTTCTAGAAAAACCATAACCCTTATTATCAAAAGAAAAAAGTCATCCTTTTGAGGAAGGGAGCCGGCCACCCTTCTCTTGATGTGCTTGAACACACTGCTCTTATTTGGAAAATGTGCCAGTGGAAAACATCAATAGTTGGAATCTGCTTTTCCTAAAGCACCAGTTTATAGCAATAGGATTTTCTTTCCATCGCTCTCAGAAATCCTTAAACATCACCAAAAAAACCTTAAAATTTATATGCAAAAAAATATATATGGCTTGGGTTTACTGTTTTTCTAGGTCGATTCCTTGTGGGAAAAGACAAAACTGGACTTTAGGTAAAAATGGAGAAAAAAAAAGATTTCTTTCTCTGCCTTTCAAGGGGCTCAGCAAGAGACTGTTCAAAACCAAGGGAAATGCACCCGATGACGGACACAGACCAATTAAGGAATGCCAGTGCCTCCAACTGTATCTGGCGGGTGACCTTGGGACCGATTTTCAGAACCTTGACTACGGCATCCAGCCCACGCCAGAGGCCTGAGAACGTCGCTGGTGAGAAGGGGGGCGGCTCCCCAGTGGATTCACACCCCAGCGCTCTCGCTGACCAACTGCGTGCCTGTGTACAAATTAAGAGGGGAATTTGAATGTCTGGCTTCCTGGGAAATAAGAGGTCAGAGGGTTTATTAGCACCATCAAGCCCTGATTGCTCAGACCCACCGAAAGGAGCAGTGGCCTGGAACTGCAGGGGCTCTGCTGTTGCCTCGCCAGCAC
>PVJI01008223.1:0-72513 GCA_004026765.1 Micronycteris hirsuta | reverse complement strand
TGAAAGTGACCTGGGGATCATCTAATCCAATTGGCTTATTTTACAGACAGAGAAACTGAGTCCCTGAGAGGGAATAGTTGGTCACAAAGAGAGTGAGGACAGAGCCTGGACTAGAGCCCAGGTCTCTAATACTTGAGGTCTGGCCTCCGCCTTGGAAGGTGGTCTGAGGGAGTGCTGGGGTCAGCAACAGGGACAGAGGCTGTACAGGTGAAGGAGGAGAAGACCTGGCGAGGACTTTGTGGGACCAGCCTGCCCCTCCATCACCTCTGTGTAATCTGGATCTCTCTGGGGCCTGATCCGCTGTCTCCCGTGAGGGAGGGGCAGCCCCGCAAAGGGCGGCCCAGACACTGCCCCGTACATCTAAATGCCACCTCCGCGAGAGCTCAGCTAGTCCCCACAGGGGTCTGCTTTAGAGGGTTTACTTATTTTTTTTATCTTTAGTGAAAAGAGGGTCGTTTTCCTTATAAGGGGGACATCCAGGTGAGGGGTCCAACCCCAGGGCAGCCTGCCCATCCCCAAATGGAGCCCCTGCCCCAGAGGCCTGCAGCCCTCACCTGAGTTTTCCAGACGGCAGGGCCTGGACTTGCATTGCTTGTCTGCAGAGAAGAAACAGAAAAGAATCAAAGGCTTAACAGCTCTCAGGATGGAAAGCTGCGGGCCCTCCCTGGCTTGCTCTAGGAAAGTTGGTACTTTTCCTCCAATTCTGCTTCCTTACGGTGAGACGTCCCTCGCCTAGATTTGACTTGATATCTGAGCAGCGGGGCCAGGGGGAGCCGGCCCTCAAAACCAGGGCCTGTCCCAGGTACTCCTGCTCCTCCCTTCGCCTCCCTGCCACACCTGCCTCAGCCTCTCCAAGCTTGTCCCAGGCAAGGGCAGGCCAGTTTATGTTGTTTGCAAGTCTTCCTCACTTTCTGCCAACTCGTGCATACTCGTGATGCTGTCCAAGGTGGGAACTGAAGCCACCTGGGGCATTTCTGCTTGTTAGATGTGGTCCGCAGTTCCAGCAAACAGTCTGCCCCTGACTGCGAGAACTGGGCCTTGCAGCCCCTTGGCATTCCTCAGCCAGGGCTGGTAGCCCACAGCCCCAGCAGATTAGGAACCTGGGCCCGTCCTCACGGTTTCTCCTCTGGCTTGCCCTGGGGGATGGACAGGAAGAGTATCCGAGACCTGCCACAGCCTGAACTGGAACTTAGGGGCACAGCACACACGATAGCCCAGGATTTCTGCTCAAAATAAACACTGTCCTCTTGGAGATTGAGCGTGGGGTTCTTGTCATTTCTGGCCACTGCAATCTGTGTGCCAGTACTGTGTGCTTGAAATTAATTCCCTTCCAGCTTCCAGCCGGGAGAAAAGCCTGACTGGGTCTGTTTGACCCTGAAATGGCCAAAGACCCTGCCTGCCTTGGTCAGGAAACCCTCCAAGCCTCCCAGCAGGCAGGGGGCCAGCTCTGGCTCAGGCGCTTCCGGGACAAGAAGCACCCTGCCTCAGAAGTTGCCTCCCCTCAGATGGAGGGGGGGCGGGACTGTGAACCCTCACTTTGGTTTGTTTTTAATGTTTCTGTTTGTTTCCCCTGACAATAGGGTGGGCTTCCCCAGCCTGTTGTGCAGGGAAGCCCACCCTCTCTCTGCACAGGTGCTCGCCCACATGCGCCTCTCACCTTTGATGTATTCACAGTTGTACCTGCTGTGCTTGCCCAGGGACCGGAGGTGGATGCGGGTGGGGCCCTGGGCAGGTCTGCTGCTGTTGATCACCTGGAAGGTCTCAGAGGGAGGGATGAGCACCTCCTCCTCCTCCGGGAAGAAGGAGTAGCCCCTGATAGGGACCCCAAGACAGGTCCAGATGCCAAAGAAGGTTTCCTTACCAAAATTCTGGGCGGTGACATTCTGCAGAGACGCTGAGGCAAAACCCCCCAGCCGGACAGTGGCCCCAGGCCCTGCTGGCCGGAAGCGCAGGCCTTGCACCCCTCGAAACACCTGGCGGCACCGGGGGGAGCGCTGGGCCTTGCTCAGCAGCTGCAGAGCCTCGGTCAGCAGGAAATGGAAGGTCTTGAAGGAAAAGTGTTGGAGGTAGTGGGCTCGGGTGCGGCCTGCCTCGCGCAGGGCTGCATTGAACTCCTTGAACAGGGGGCTGTTGGCTGTGTAAGCCAGGAGGGCCACGCCATGCTCATCACGGAAGCCGGGGGGTGGACCTGGTGGTAGTGGTGGTCCCCAGGTTTGGCGCTCCAGCCATTGGCTGCTTCCCAGCACCCAGCCGTCAGCATACACTTTGTTGGTCTGGAACTCCGTGCGGTTGAGCTCTGGTAGAGCGGCGGTCATGGCTGCTGCACAGCCAGCGTATTGGTCATCAAAGGAGGTTGGGGCCATGTCCAGGGGCCTTTCTTGAGAGAAGAGTTCTCGTCGTGTTATGGGGTGGCTCTGGGCCTGAGGGAGAGGGAGCAGCAAGGACCAAGAGGATGGGCCCTCGGAGTACGGGAGCCTATCCCGCTTTCCCTGCCACTGAGCAGAGGAAAACACTGTAAGGGCCCCAAACACACCTGGAGGGGAAGGGGGATTGGGAACTCCTAACTGCAAACTCCCTGAGTCTGGGGTTTGGGGCTGTCCCCTCAGGCTGAGCAAGCCCCAAGGGAAGCATCAGGCATTCTCTCTTCTGTCTGCTCTTCTTTCCAGAATTCATAAGAAGCTGACAGCTCAGCTCCCTGCTGGCACAGGGACAGCAGAGGGTGACCATACCTGAAGTGCTTCCATGAGGCCCATGGACACAAGCAGCAGAGATATCACAACAGGAGTCTGCATGTTGGAGGTGACCTTGGGTAAGTTACTGTCTCTTTTTGGGTCTCAGTTTCCTTATCTGGAAAATGGGAATGTTAACTTATACAGTTTACTAAACATTCATTGACACCTAGTCTCTGCTACTCCCAGTGCCTGGCACAGAGTCACAACACAGAAATGGAGGCTCAGGAGAGGACCCTTCTCGCTGCAAGCAACATGGGAGACTTCCTGGAGGAGGTGGCATGTGAACAGGGACTTGCAAGATGAGTAGGAGAATAAAGCTTTAATCAGTGGAGAGAGGGAGAGAAAAGTTTGGAGTTTGGGGTGGCAGGAATGAGAAGAACAAAGGTCCCGGAGACAGGAACTCTCAGGACATAAAGAGTAAGAAACATTCTGCCTAGTGTGGCAGAACCTGCAGTGTGGGAATGTCGGAAAGACTGGGCCCAGTCATGAGGGAGCGTGACTGCCACGGCGAGGGGCCTCAGCTTCGCCTGGGGACGTAAGGCTGAAACAGGGCAGATCCCAGGGGGTCCGCAGCCAGAGCCACGGCAGTCCAGAGACAGGCTTAAACCAGGGTTTGAGGAGCCAGAGGGCTTCGCTTCCCCCTCCAGTCCTGCTGAGAGCTGAGCCCTCTTCCCCGAGCCCTCAACTGCTTCTCGGGCAGAGACAGATGTAGATCTCCAGGTGGGGAGGAAAGAGGGACTCGGGGAGCAGGAGAGGACAGAGGGTACCGGCTTCCCCAAGGAAAGCTGGAGGGAACCACAGCCTCCTGCACCCCGTCGGTGGGCACACGGGGGGCCCGATGTAGCACCAAGAATAAGGGGTCTCAGCTTTGGGTCAGAATTGGGACAGTTTCTAAGTCAGTGCTGCTGCTTCTCTTCTGTTTATTTTATTACAAAGTGATGCATGCTTGTGAAAAAAAATATATAAGTGAAACACAAAATCTAATTTCTCTTTCTGCTTTCTCTCCCTCTATGTTCCCTTCTCTCTCTTGTCCATGCCTGCCAGTGTGTGTGTGTGGGGTGGGGGGGGTGACCTGTGATAAAGGTACCCTTCAGGACCTTTTCCTATGCTCAGATAATGGAATTGTAAATATACTTACATAGTTTTATGCATACATTTAGTATACTTACATATAAATACATAGTCCTCTGCATACAGCCTATTTTTGTTACTTTGTTTACAAATAAAACTGGAACACCTTACACGTTCACATTCTGTAACCTCGTAAATATATCACGGACTTCTTCCGTGTCGCACACACATATCTACCCTGTTCATTGTAATGGCCTCACGGTATTTGGGGGAACAGTTAAACAATAATTTACTCATTTCCTTATTAATGGATGCACATTTTCCCCTACTTTTCTATATTACATATAATAATGCATGAACATCCATGTATATAAATACTTGTCTACTTGTGTGCATATTTTATAGGAAAGGTATCAAGCAGTGTGATGATTTTTAAAGTCTATGGATACTGTTTATTTTGATAGGCACTGCCAGATGCCATCCAAAAGGTGCCAGTGTGCCCTCCCAGCAACAATGCATGAGAGCGTCCTTTTCTCCACATCGTTGCTGACACTGGATATAACGAATCTCCAAGTTTCATTTCACTCGATTGTAACTTTAATTTTTAATATTTTAAAGTTTTAACTTAATTTTATTAAAGGTAGCACATTTTTATTGTTCAACATGTCAGTAGTCCAAAAGGCATACAGGGACATGTGTATTCCTCACTAACTCCCCAGCCCCCACCTCATCTCCCGGCGGCCCGTGTGCCGTTTCTGTGCGTCCTTGTGGAGACGTGCCGTGTGTACACAAGCAGATTCATAGGCATTTCTGTTTTCCTTCTTTTGCACACATAGTAATACAGTCGGTCGTTCTTTATCTTTGGGAATCTCATGAAAGCTGAAACCTGTCCTCCCAAAATAGATATCTGCACTTTTGTGTAAATGTTACATTAATTTCAGGTAGTTACTCCTCTGCCCACCCCCCACCCCCCGCCCATCTCACTCAGGTTAAGCATCCCTGCTTCATCATCCCCTCTGGCTCTTGGGGAGAGGGCCTAAGTTTTGATAGATCAGTGACTTGAAGACACTGGGATTCTATGGGTCTACAATTTTATGAGTCTCCAGATCTAAGATCCTATCTATTGCCAATGTACAATTTAAATGGAAGCATGAGTTTCTGTGGGCAATGGTGTCAGCAGCAGTTTTTTATCAAATTCAATATGTCTGTCCCAAACTGAATTCATTATCTTCTTTCCCTAAACAAAAAAACTTTGAGCCTCTGTAATATGTCAGGCACTGAGGATAAAAGTATGAGGAGCAGCAACAACAAACCCCTCACGCCTGCTTCTTTAAGTTCTTTTGAAGTGGAGCTGGAGCTGGAGTGAGTCATTTCAAGTAGCACGTGATGCGTGTGACAAAAGGAACCGAAAGAGCCGAACAGAACAAACGTGTACCAGGCGTGGGGTTTAAATGAAGGGCTGACCAGAGGAGGCACAGGGTGTATGGGATTGAAAACAGCATCACGGTGGGGTGTATAGCAAGGGACACTGCTCCCCAATTCCAGGATGGAATGCTAATGGGCAGGGTACGTGGCGGCAAAATCTACTTGAACTCTTGTCTGTGGTGTCTTGGAATCCACCCAAGAAGCTTGACTCCACAGTGGATCCTCTCTTTCTGGTGGAGAACCCAGCCCACTGGTTCAAGTGGGCTTACCCCCATGGCAGGGAACACAGGAGCCAAAACTGGTACTCGACTACCCTGGCCATCGTGATTGGCTCATGGATGGGCACATGACCTAAGCAAGGCCAATCAGAGTCTCTCAGGACAGAATCCAACCTCCTCTGGCATTTGAGGCCCTCTGTGACCCAGCGCTCTGGGACCTCTTTAGCCTCCTGCCCTACTACCCCTGCTTGGCTTCTACAGCACAGAACAAAGTTCCAGACACGCCTTCGCTGTTCCCTCCCTGTGGCTCTGTACACATTGCCATCTGCTGGGGGTACCCTTGTTTACTCTTCCAGGCTTAGCTCAGGGGTCACCTCCTCCAGGAAGCCCTCTGACTTCTCTGGATCCTGTGCTTTCCTGTCACTGTCCTGATTGTACTGTGCTGCCCTTATGTGTCTGTCTCCCCTCCTGGCTTGTGAATTCTTTGAGGGCAAGAACCAGGTATGACCCATTCTGTGTCCCCAGAGTTCAGCCCAAGGCCATACCTAGGTGAGGCCTCCCAGAATGTTTGCTAAGAATCTGAGAGGCTTTCTGGGTGCAACTAACAATGTAGACCACTGCAAACAGGTGAATCGATGACTTTGGTGACCAGTTTTGGGGAGGCAATGGGGTGAGGGCCAGAGGAATGGGGAGAGTGTGGGAGTTGAGGAAGTGGAGGCACCAAGCAAGCCCTTTTCATATCCCAGCTGCCCTTCTGTCCTCATCTGCTCCGGACACTTCTTGTCGGTTTCCCCTTACTCAGGCCCTCATGGAACATTCCTTTCTGGGGATGTGACTTCAGATCTTTCTCCAGGAATCTCCAAATTTCCCAGTGGCCCCAAACCTCTCTATCAAAGGTACTGTGGTCTAAATGTTTGTGTCTCCTCAAAATTCATGTGATGGAATCTTAATGTCTGTGTGATGGTACTAGAAGGTGGGGCCTTTGAGAGGTGATTAGTTCCTGAGGGTGGAGAGCCTCCTTGAATGGGATTAGTGTTCTAATAAAAGAGGCCCCCAGAGCCCCCTTCCGCCACTTGAGCACAGTGAGGAGGTACCAGCTGTGATCCAGGGAGGGAGCTTCATGCAACCACGCTAGCACCTTGACCTTGGACTTTCAGCCTCCAGAAATATGAGGAACAGACAAAGATAAAAGAATCCCTAAAACTTCTCCTAGTGATTCCTAAAACTCTATCATTAATACCCCAATTCCCCCTAAAAAAATCTTCCCTGCCCAGTGCCAGGGAGGAGGGCGGTGTGCCCCTTACCTAGGCCTTCTCCAGGGCAGGAAAGCTGGTGTTGGGCTCCTGTAATGGCCACCAGGGGAGGGGGAGGTCCGGTTCCTCCTTTATACTGTACCTCCCCCACACAGCTGCTCAGAAATGTGACACTCCCCCATCTATTTCTGGATGTCTCCACAAGGCTCAGGAACTAGCCTCTGCCCGGTCTGCCCTGGGCCAGTGGTCTTCCCACAAAAAAGGGAATCCCTAAAGCCAGAGAGAACGTGGACTGAGGCTTGGAGGTCCTGCACCCAGCACCACCGGCCTCTGAGAATCTCTCCTCATATCCGTTCCTCTCGTGAGCACGGAGACTCACCTAAGGTGCAAGGAGAAATTCCCAGATCAAGAAGGCTGGGTCTGGGTCCCAGCTCCAGCACTGATTTGCCATATAATCTTGAAGGATTTTCTGCCTCATGCCAGACCCTTGTTCAGTGACAAGATTTGACTCCATCTCTTAGGGCCTTTTTTGGGGTTCCAAGTCTTGGGATGGGAGAAACAACTCCCCAAAGCCTAGAGGGTGGAGAGAGGATAAAGCCATGGTCCCAGTGTGTCTGGTCCCAGGAGCTGCTGACAGCAGGCCTCAGTGTCCCAAACAGTATCTCCTGTTCCAGCAACTGCAAAGGCTCAAGTCCCTGCAGGCCGGCGGATGTGCAAGCAGATGCTGCTCTTCACAGTGAGGGTGAACAGTAGAGAGGCCCCTGATCCACTAACCGGGGGGCTCTGGGGGTGGCCATTCTGTTTGGAAAGGGGCCGAAGGACTTGGCTTGAAGCTGTCTGCCTGGCAAGCACTCTTGCTTTACGGAATGCCACTGTTTCCACTCCCCACTCTCCCCAAGTCCAGACAGAGTTTATCTTCCTTTTTGGTCTGCAGGAAGGCTTCTGAAGAAAGCAGGATTCTAGGTGAAAGGAATTTTTTATTTGGCTGGCAGTCTGAGGGGAATGGGGGAGCAGGGATGGGACTAAACTAATGAGCCAGACCGGGTTGGAAGCCTGGGGTAAATCCAAGCTCTGGCCTACCTCAGCCACAGCAGGAAGTGGGCAGCATCTCTTAAATCTTGACATTCAGTACCCTCCAACTCCTCTGTCCACCCTGGGAGTACCCGTTCCACCCCCAGAAGCTCAGGCCCCCAGAAAGCTCTTCCCAGAGCTGCTTACTGATTCCTTCTCCCATTACCTCTGACTGAGCATCCAAAACTCAGAGCCAGGTTATTTATAGACAAGCCCACAGAAAGGGAGGGGAAGGGCCAGTGTTTATAAACACCAAGTCACCTGAATCTGAGAGGTCGAGGGAGAGAAGGTCTGGGAGGGTCTGGGAGGGGGCGGGCTGGACCGTAAGCATCTGGAACAGAGGGCTCTGCATTTGGTCTAACCCTACTGACAGGGAAAGGGGGCAAAGAGAGACGAGGAGGTGGGCGCCGCTCAGTTGCTGGGCTACACGTGATCCAAGGAGTGGGCCGTATGCAAATTGCACGCAAATCAGCAAGTACAGTGGTTACCTCTTGGCTGGCGAGACCCTCATTGGGGTCCCAGGCCTGGTGGTCTGGGGGCCAGGCCAGGCCTCCCTGAGGGAGAGACCAAGTCTCACCAGCTCCCTCTCCCAACCCTGGACTTGTTCGGAGCCAAAGAAGGTCCTGGAGGAAGAACTGAAGTTTGGGGAGGGGAGTCAGCCGTTCAGCCCCTTCCTCGCCACTCCTACTCCCTCCACCACAGTGTCTGTTGTTGGGGAAGAGAGGTGTTGGGTTACTGCCGCGGGGGCTATAGTTAGATGTGGGACTTTGCTCGTCGGCGGGACTCCGGGAACAGGCTGTGCTCGCCCAGACACCCGCCGCGGGAACCAAACGGTCCAGTTCTCGGCCTCCGGCCTCCGTGATCTCCAGGTGCGTGCCAGGCCAACGCCCCCTCCCCTGTCCAGGTGGAGCCAAGTCACCTTCACCACCGCAAAGAGATCTGGCAGTAGGCACTGAGTTAGGGGCATCCGGAAGTCAGGGGAGCGGAGACCTGGGGCTCTGCTTGTGCTGGGGGGTGGAGACAGTAATACCCAAGGCCCGCCCACTCTCTTAGGCCCGCCCTTGGCCCCACCCATGCCTGAACCCCGGGCCCTGGACCATCTTCCTCACACCACTGAAGGGGTATGGGTCTCTTCCCACAGCCTACTGAAGCCAAGAATCCACCTCTGCCACTGGTCCCACCTGCATCCGGACCTCGCCCTCCTGTCTCCCCAGGGATGATGCTGGCTGCTCTGTTGCTCACCCTCAGCTGCATTGGCCTTCACACCCTCTGGCAGGTAACTAGGGGAACCATTCCCTGCCACAAAGGAAAGAGTTGGGAGGCAGAGGCCTCAAAAATCTCTTCCAGGGACTGTTCTGTGGGACCCCAGTCCTCAATCTTCTTCCTCTTTGCAACCTTCCTCCCTGCAGAGAGCTCCAAGTTCCCATTCCCTCTCCCAGAACCCCCATTTTCACCAATGGACCACCCTGTGGTCCTCCTTCCTTCATACCACCCCTCCCTAGGGACTGCCTCTGACTTTCCCAGTTCCCGTCTGCGCCGCAGGCTCAGCCTGGGCAGACTGGGTTGGGCTCCTGCGTGCTGCCCTCATGCAGCCCCTGACAGACCAGGGCTCCTCCCCACACCCCACCCCGGGTTTGGAGATGAGGGCTTCTAAAGCCGGAGAGGACGCATGAGTCTCCGAGCCGACAGTGCTCTGGTGTGGTGGCGGAGCACCTGCCTGGGAGGGAGAGTCTGAGGACGGGATGGGGGTGGGGGCGGTCAGTTAACTGGGACGCTGGTGGCACAGCTGTAGCATAATCTGCACCCTGCTTCTTAGGGCCAGAGCAGTGCTTGGAAGCCAGCAGCCCCACTGCCCCACTGCCCCTCTAATGACAAGAAAACCCCTTTTAGGTTGAACAGAAGTGAAGATCTCTATGCTCTCCTCACAATAGCCCTGTGAGTTTGGAAGTATCAATTTATAGGTAGAGAACCTGAAGCCCAGAAGAGTTAAGAGACTTGCCCAAGATCCCACAGCAAGTAGGTGATGAAGTCAGGATCTGAACCCATGTCTGCCTGACTCCAGTGCCCATGTTATTTAAGCCCTTGGGACCTTGCCAAATTGTATACACCAGATATTTAGGCATAGAAATGAGATCGTGTTTCTGAACTGATCTGCCACCAGGACCCCGTCCAGTGCTCTGCATCTATACCCTTTCCTGTGCGTCCCCTTTCTTCCTTACCTCATTAGGCCCAGGCTGTTCCTATCCTGCCCCTGGGCCTGGCTCCAGACACCTTCGATGACGCCTACGTGGGCTGCGCAGAGGAAATGGAGGAGAAGGCAGCCACTCTGCTGAAGGAGGAGATGGCCCGCCATTCCCTGCTGCGGGAGTCCTGGGAGGCAGCCCAGGAGGCCTGGGAGCAGAAACAGCGAGGGCTCACCCTGCCCCCCGGCTTCAAACCCCAGCATGGGATCGCCGTCATGGTCTACACTAACTCCTCTAACATCTTGTACTGGGAGCTGAACCAGGCCTTGCGGACAGGCGGCGGCTCCCGGGAGTTCTACATGAGGCACTTTCCCTTCAAGGCGCTGCATTTCTACCTGACCCGGGCCCTGCAGCTGCTTCAGGGGAGCGAGGGCTGCACTCGGGGACCTGGGCGGGTGGTGTTCCGAGGTGTAAGCACCCTTCGCTTTGAACCCAAGAGGTTGGGGGATGCTATCCGCTTGGGCCAGTTTGCCTCCAGCTCCCTGGATGAGGCGGTGGCCCACAGATTTGGTAATGCCACCTTCTTCTCTCTAAGGACTTGTTTTGGGGCGCCTATCCAGGCCTTGTCTGTTTTTCCCAAGGAGCGCGAAGTGCTGATCCCTCCCCATGAAGTCTTCTTGGTCACCAGGTTCTCCCAAGATGGAGCCCGGAGCCTAGTGACTCTCTGGAGCTATAATAAGACCTGCAGCAACTTTAACTGCGCCTACCTGGGTGGTGAGCTGTGCATGAAGGAAGCAGGACTGGTGGTGGTGGGGTGGGGGCGTGAAAGAAGCCAGGACGTCCCTATACAATCTCCAGTGCCTTCAGGAGACCTGCTTGGTTAATGGGGAAGTTGAGGGCCAGAGGTCAGCTGCAGTTACTGTTCTCTGGGACTCAGGGCCTGTCAGTGCTTAGCAGGTCCTATCAGTGTTTTCCAGGCCTGAGCGTATTTTCAAATGATTCTGTAAATGTTCTTGAAAAGTTCCATCTGCTATCCAGAGTCCAGTAGAGCAAAAGAGCACCATTCAGGAGATCGGCAAGCAGAGGAAGTGACAGGAATGCTGCTTGGGATCTCAGGGGACCCTGGGCTTACCAGGACCCGCAGGGCACATCTGAGCTATTCCCACATGCTGAGGCAGGGACAGAATGCAGGAGTGACTGGTGCTAGGGTGGGAGCAGGGATGGATTGACTTAACTGGGAAGATTCCCTGGGAGAAGGAAGAGGAAAGGAAGTCAGAAGTTTGCATTTGTGGATTGAGACGCGGGATGGCCAGTGCCAGGGCCTGTGGGGAGGGGGGAGTGGGGTATGTGGGTCTGTTGACGCGAAGGCCTCACCTTGCTGTTTATTACAGGGGAGAAGAGGCGGGGCTGCGTGTTGGCACCAAGTGAGTGGCCCTCCTCCCCCCACCCTCCGTTGCTTTGACTCCTCCTGGCCCTGTGGGCCCTTCATCTCCTTTTTTTCTCTCTTCCCAGCAGCGGGGGCAGCTAGACTCACCCTCCAACAGGGCCTTCTCTCTGCTCTTCTGGACGACCCTGCTCTTGGCCCCCGTGGGGTTCCAGCCCTCAGGAGCTGGGCCCTTGAAAGTCCAATGCCTGCCACTTAGGAGTCTTGGAAACTGCTGACCTTCATATGAAGAAGGGGCCTTCGAGCAGCCTCGAGGCAAGAACATGGTTTCAGACCAGCCCTCGAAGCCATCCACCCGCCCAGGATGTGGGGGAGCCTGAGGCCATGAAAGGGTGGAGGAAGCCCTGCTCTGTGGTGGGGACTCCCTGGGACAAGTAAGGCTAGTACTGTGATGACCATTTGATTAAACAGTGTTGGAGTGTGGTGACATTGAATTTCATGATTGGTTTTTCCCATGAGACTGGCCCATCTGCCCTGCTCTGGCCTTGTGGGATTGAGGGACTTAAAAGAATGATTACTTTGTCACTCCTAGACATGGCGCCCTGTGCAGACCCCTGTCACACACTGCAACTCGCAAACCCAAAAGCTTTCACAGCCAGAGGTCCTCATACCCCCTGAAGGCAGGGACAGGACAGGTGGGTTCCTCCTCTCATTTGTCAGATAAGGAATGCAAAGCCAAGGAAGAAAGCCGCTTGCTCAAGGACAGAGTTAGTACTGAAACCAGACCCCCACCTCGAAGCCCAGAACTCTGCGCTGAAGACTGAAAGAAACGCAAGGGGGTGATCCCAAGCCCAAGATATTTGGGATCCCATTGCAGGCCATTTCTGCCCTGCTCCCACTAGGGTCTATTTTGGGGGAGAGGGAGGGAATCTCAAAACATGAAGAGAGAGATTTTCACACACTGGAGGCATCTGACATCCTGAACAGAAACTTTATTGAGGTGAGGAAAGCAGTAGAGGCCCCTCCTAAAATGACCCCCACCCTCACCGCGCAGGCTGCTCTACTGGGCGCCAGAAGAAGGAACCCTCCCACCGCAGCAGAGTCCCTCCTTGGTTCCCAAATCTTCCTCCTGGGGCAGGTCCCCAGCCCACTTTGAGTCCTGCTGTCTATGCACTAGCACATGAGCAGGGGAGGAAGGACCAGACTCCCCAGGACCTGGAGTCCCAGCTCCTCCAGCGTCCTGAAGCCCAGTTTCTGAAGATATCTGGGTCCCCACACTCCCTGGCACTGTCAGCTCTGGGGTCTCGGGGATGGGGGGCCCCAGGTTTTGGAAACTGTTGCGCACTCGGGTGATATAGCGGCTGAGGATGCTGGCGCCTTCAGGGGGCCGGCGCGTCCCTCCCTCCGCCAGAGTCCGCTGCACCCCTGCTACCTCACTTTGCAGTCGAGAGACGGTCTTGGTCAGCTCTGTCAGTCTGTTGCCCAGGTCTGCGGGAGGGTGGGCGGGGGGAGAATTGATGGAAGGTCCCTCAGAAGGTGAACCTACCCTATAACACTTCTATCCCTGACAGAACCCCAGGGGACATCATGTTTGGGGCTCCTGAGGGAGAAGTGGAGGAAGTGAGAATGGGGGTCAAGTGGGTGGGCGAGTAGGGGCCCGTGAATCTGAGAGGGGCCAGGTAGTGGTGAGTTCAGAACAAAGACGGAAAGTCTGTGGGCCAGGGAAGGACTCAGGAACCTGAAGGCTGGGGAAGTGTTTTAACGGGTGGAGATTTGTGCGTCCGCCCTGTCGGCCCTTGTCCCCCTCTACAGCGACCTGTCCAGCTCACAGCCATCCTCAGCCCCCAGTCCAAATTCCGCCTCCTCGTTCTCCAACGTCTGATTCTGTTCTTCCACCTTCCCATGAGGCCCTCAAAACGAGAGGCTCCGTCTCTCCTTTGGGTCCCACTGCAGTTTGGGTCTATCTGAGCTAACTAAGCACTTCCTGCCTGGAAAGACGGTTTCTCTTCCTCACCAGACTGAGAGCTTCCTGTGTGTCTCTGCGCTACACAGTCCCCCTCCCTCCAAGACAGGGCCTGGAACAAAGGGGACAGATGTGGCAATGAATGTTGGTTGAATGAGTGAATAAGTGAATGAATAGTGAGTTAAGTAAGTGAACAAATGACTAAGGGAGTGAATGAGACTAAATGAACACATGAATGAGGGCAAGAAGAGAGGATTGCATGAAATGAGCGGAATAAATAGACAGTGCAAGGGGCCACACTGCAGGCTGTGGCTTCTAAGGGCCGGGTAGGATGGGGCCAGATATAACTGCAGGCTGCAGGAGGGACATAAGTCTGGGCGCGGTGCATTTACTCTAACCAGCAAGGAATAGGGATGGGGAAGGCTTGGAGGTGAGCAACCAACCTTTCCGGCAGGTCTCCTCGAACTCCCGCCGGGCAGTCTCTATGTAGCGCTGGACCAGGGCCTTGATGACTCGAAGGCGGTAGGATCCACGTTCTCCATGTCCAGGCCCTGCCCCTGCCCCAGGGTTCTCCTGGGAAGGGAGGAGGGGAGGGTGAGAGAGATTCTCCAGGTCAGCCTTTCTCTAGTCACTGCTCCCTCCTCAGGCAATGAAGGATGGAGGCAAAGTGTGTGCAGACTTTTCTGTCCCTGAAGGCTCCCGGTACAGTCCTGGAAGGTGGGAGGAGGGCGGCCAGGAGTTGGGTGGTGGGGTGAGGGCTGGGAGGTGGAGGGGGCAGCGGGCAGAGCAGAAACGTTGAGCAGGGCAGCATGGAATTCTCTCTCTGGCCGCTGTCCCACCATTGGTTTTCCCGAGTTGAGTTAGTCCAGGTAGCCGTCTCCTTCAAACTCTGCAGAGGGGGAACCCGAAGGTCTGAGGAGGCTCCTGCACACACTTGCTCATGTATATAGCTTGAAAGTCATCATGCAAATTAGAATGACTGGTCCTGGGTCCAGTTTTAGGTCTCGGGATAGGATAGTACCAAGAGGGCAAGTAAGGTATATGGGGCAGATAATTGAGAGGTGGGGTGAGGGGGATAGAGAGCGAGCGAGCAGAGGTATAGGGAGAGTAGGCAAAGAGCTGGACTCAGAAGACACAGGCTGAAGTCCCAGCGCCAAGCAGCTGTGTGCCTCAGGCAAGTCACTCGACTTCTTCAGGCCTGAGTGTCTCCAAATTTAAAACAGAGATATGATAATGCCTCCTTCCCAGGTTGGTCTTCTCTGGCATAGAATAAGGGCTCTCTGAATACTTAGGAAGTAGTTATTTATATTTATGTAGTCTTATCTTTAAATATTTTATAGTTAGCATATTTACTTTTATAATATAAAAAAGCAGAACATTTTATGAAATACATTTAAGAAGGAGATACAGAATTGACAGAGATGGGGCAGGCGGAAGTGTAAGAGAGAATGACGGGCCCCTTCAGCCACAGAGCATATAAAGCATTTTCCTTACATAAAATAAAGAATAAGAACTTTGGGAAGCCGTTTCCTGAGGAATGCAGGACCACTGGGAGGGGACACAAGGCTGGCCCAGCAGAGAGCAGGCTAGGAGGTGGGGCAGCTGGAAGAAGGCTGGGACCTCAGTGGAGGTGCAGTGGAGGACTGCGGGGCTCCCCAGCTGGCTGGCACGGTGGGATCCAGTGACCCCGCTCAGCTGGGCCTGGCACAGGCCCAGAGAACTGAGTATGACCTCCGGTGAAAAGGCTGAGTTTCTGTCCTACGGCGGAAACAGTCCTCATGTGTGGTCTGCAAATGTGCATCAGGCAGCCAGGACAGAGCCAGGAAGTCAGGGGAGGGGGGGAGGCAGCAAGGGATCCAGGAGGGTGTCCATGCAGGGCGGCCTGGGGCCAGGATGTGGAGGGAACTGGGAACTTTGGCATTTAGTTTCTTGTAAGAGTCACGTTTTCTCCATGCCTTTGAACACACTGTTCCCTGTGGCTAGATCTCCCTTCTCCGCGCTGCCTCCCATCGACCTCCCGTTTATCCTCCAGGATTCCGTCCTGCCCTCCAGGTCTCTAGGAAGCTCTCTGACTCATGAGGCTGGGTCTGGGACCCCTCCCCTGCGCTCACAGTCCCTGTGCTACCCTCTGTCATAGGCTTGTCGTCCTACACAATTCCAGTCCATTTCCTTCTGCTACTCTAGACTGTCAGCCCCTCGAGGGGCCACCGTTATGCATAGCTTCATTCCCAGGACACGTGCTTTGGTGTTTGTTGGACAAACTATTGACCAACCAGTTAAGGGAAGGCCTTCCTCACCTGGGGACCCAGGGACCTCAGTGCTCCAGAGTTGGCCTGTCGCCCCGTAATGCCGACCTGGAGGCCCTGGCTCAGAGAGCTACTCAGGTAACACGTTTCAAGGGGGACAGGTAGGCCTGGCACTGACACTGGTCTAAATGGCACACCAGACTGAGTAGGGGGCAGATGAGGAAAGGTGTGTGAGCCCCTTGGAGGCCTGGCCTCCTCTCTCAGGCCTCTGTCAGAATTCTAATTTTCCAGTGTGGGGGGCATTTTTCCCTCCGCTTCTTAACATGCTTTTTAAAAAAAAATAACATCCCACCATGTCTTGGCCCAGTTTAGGGCAAAAAAGTTGGTGGCTTAGGAGGTGGGTGGCATGGACTTTTGTTTCAGCTGGATGACACAGGGCTGCAAATTTAGGAGAGGACCAGAGCCAAGAAGAGGGAAAGGCATGCCATGCGAGAGAGTAGGAATTGGGAGTAGGCTTTCTGGGGAACACACCTGGAAAGACAGACAAGACAGGGGTGTGCAGACAGATGGACGGAAGAGACAATACAGTTGAAGTCAGGCCCGATGTGAGCGGGACCAGCCCCGAGCAGATGAGGTACTCACAAAGGTGGGGGCTGGGGGATACTCCGGCTTCCTGGCTTTGCAGCAGGAGCAGCAACAGCAAATACACTGGAAAAGTCTCCTGAGAGTTCGATGGCGGAAGAGGTTAGTCAGAGGATGGGTAACGGGGGCAGGCCGTGGGGCGGTGGTGTGGGCGCAGGGGGTGGGAGTGAGCGCTCTGGGGTCATCACCGGAGAAGGTAGAAGAAGGCCTTGGGGGAGGGCAGGATGTTGAAGGGCACAGGCAGGGTCAGGCCCTCTCGGAAGTAGGACAGGTAGAGCTTGGAGCGAGCAAACTTCCATTCCACGTCAGCATCGTCCTGCGGGCGAGGAGGTGGGGGGTCTGCAGGGACCACCGTGTACCCAGCCCTCTGCCTGCTCAGTCTACCTTGTTTCCCCCTCCTCACATCTTTTCCGCTTAAGGTGCCAACCACTTTTTTATCCTCTTTCTCATCTCCATTATCATCCATCACCCACATTTCCCCTTCTTATCCCCACTCCCTCTCCATTGTTTTTCATCCTTCTGATATCCAATTCCCACCCAGGCATTTCTCCAGCTGCAAACCCTAACCTATCCATTTCCTTCCCGCTCCCTTTTTAGGTTCCCACCTACTTTCCCACAACGCACCCATCCTCCCAACCATAGAGTGAAAAAGAACACTAGCCTCGTGTCTGGAGAAACCAACAGCATTACTAAGAGCCTCATGTTACCGATGAGGAAAATGAGGTCTTGAGGGGAACACTTGTCTCCCGTCACAGAACAAGGAGGCAGAGAAGAGCCCAAGAGTCTTTACTCCTTGTGTCCTATCGTCCTCTCCCCTTTCTCCCTTCTTCCCATGGCCTAAGCTGGCCTCAGTTCACGCACCTCAATCTTCTGGAAGGAGTTGGTGATCATGGCAATGAGCATGTTGAGCAGCACAATGACCATGACGATGGTAAAGATACCGTAGAGGGCCCGGCCCACAAATTCAGGCACGAGAAACTGAGGCATGTCTACCACGCTGTGCTCTTCCATGCCAAACATGGTCCAGAACAGAAACTGGAATGTCTCGTTGAGACTGGCGTGTTGGGACAAAGGGTAGGATGTGAGGAGTGGGAGAGGAGCCTTAGTGCCTCCCGGACACTCTCCTTCTCCTCGACCAGGACCCAGCAAAAGCTGTTCTTCTGTGAAGTCCTTTGGACCACGCGGGCTCAGAGACACTTGCCATTTCTGAGCTCCAGCTTTCATTCTCTCAGTGAACCAACATTTACCGAGCACATAGTAATGCTGTAGATGCTAAGGATACAGCCGTGAACAAGACAAGTGCGGTCCCTGTCTCCACGGACCTTATGTTCTAGGGTGGGACTATGGGCGAGATGGACGGTAACTATAGCAACATTTTTAAATAGTGGTAAGTGCTATGAAGAAGCATCGCAAGATGTTATGACCTAGTCTGGGAGGTAAGGAAAGATTCTTTGAAAAGCACCCAAGCTAACTCTGAAGGACCCATGGGAATCAACCAGGTGAAAGAGAAGGCGATGTGAAGAATGTTCCCGAGGCAGGGAAGCCTGGGAGCATTGAGGAATAGAGAGCAGGCCGGCATATCTTGTCTCAGAGGGCAAAGGAGAGAGGGGCTTGTGAGGCAGAGGCTTATGGGATGTAACTAGGGACCAACCTGGTCATGCAGGACCTTGCAAGATAAAACAAAGATCCTTACCATGGCCTACAAGCAATAGGAAGCTATGAAGAGTTCTAAGCAGAGGGGTGACACCTGATTTTCACGTTGGCTTTGGTGAGTAGGATGGAAGGGAAGCAGATGAGGGGGCGGAGCATGGAGACCAGTTAAGAAACTGCTGCCATGGCCTGGGTGAGAGAGGACGGTGGTTTGGACCACAGCAGTAGTAACTCCAATGCTACCTCTTCCGGAAAGCCATGCCTGGACCTACCTCCAGCAGAAAGTGCATGTCTGTGAGACACTCACAGACCTGACCACAACAGGATGGGTCCTATTGTGTTTATTTGTAAATCTTATTCCCTCCGTTTCGGCGCCAGTTCAGGCCTAGATTACTGCAACAGCCTCCACAACTGGTCTCTGACTCAGTCTCTCATTATTTCATCCTCTACAGTGCATTCAAGGTGTTCTTTCTAAATACTGGTCTGATGCATTGTACTTCGGCCTGTCAAACGTGAAATGTCCCTAACTACCTCACCAACGGGCTAAACTAACACCACGTGTCTCCCGATGCGATGCGACGGACAGTACACGTCATCCGCTGGGCTGCGTTCCTGCCCAAATTGCTTAACGTGAATCTAATCATGAGGACATGGATAAGTTTCAACTGTGGAACACTCTCTACAATATAACATGGTTTGTATTCTTCCAAAAAGTTCATTTGTCACGAAAGACAGAGAAGGCAGAGGGGGCTCTGGATCATAGAAGACAAAAGAGATGTGGCAACAATGTTCGATGCGCGATCCCAGGTCAGGTCTCAGGGTTTTTAGCAACCAGAATGACTTTTTTGGGGGGCACCTGGGGAGCCGTGAATAAGTAAGGTCTGGATAGTAAATAATATTACAGAATCGATGTTAACTTCTTTGAGTGTGATAATGGTTTTGTGGTTATGCTCTTAGGAAGCATCCTGAATGATTTAGGGGTGAAATGTCATGATGTTTGCAACTTGCTTTTCAATGTTTCTGGGAAAATAAAAAGAATAAAGTGGAAGAGATCAAGTAAAATGTGGCAAAACATTAACAATTGGTAAAGCTAGATGAAGGGGATATTGGTGTCCATTGTGTTTTTAACTTTTTCAAAGAACTGATTGATATCTTTCAAACTAAAAGTTGAGGGAGAAAGTGAGGGGCTGAATGAATGAATAAGTAAATGAACAAATAAATGAGAGGAATAAATAAGAGAGTGGTTCACCAAACCAGATAATTAATTACTGAGTGAATGAAGGGGAGGGGGCAGGTGTAGAGAGAAGTGGTTGCTTGAAGCCCCGAGCTGCCGGGTCCCAGACTCCCTCCCGCCTGCCCGTCTGCCTCCACCCTGGCATACTTGCCCAGCCGCTCTGTCTCCTGGTAGGGCACGTAGATGTTGTTGAGGCCACAGAGGAAGGCAGTCAGGATGATCATGAGGATGAACATGAACCTGGTAGCCAGTGGGATAAGGGAGGATCAGGCAAGTCTCCACCCTGGGAGCTCTGGGAAGAGGGGTGGGATCGGTGACCTTTTAGGTCCAGCCTCTCCACTTGACAAGCATTTAATTTGGTTACTATTAAGAATGGGGAGGTTCGGGGGTGGGAAATGAGAAAGGGTGTTAAGTGAGTGTGGAAGCAGGAGCTCTCTCTCTGGGATAAAAGGTACTGAGTTAAAGCAGTCAAAGCTGGGATGGGCCAGTCTCCCAGGGAGGGACTAAGAAGCGGAGATGCGGTACAGGAAGGGTGAGCGCCAGAAGCCCAGCACTGCACACCAGCAGGGTGAGAGCCACGTGTGAGAGGGAGTTGGCTCTGACAGGACGAGCAGACGGAGTCTTGGGCTGGGGTGGGAGGTTCTCCTCTGAGTTCTGCTGAGCCGAAGATGTCCACAGGGAGAACCAGCGCTTTTCTCACCACGGGTGCCCAGTCCGGCTCCCAGGGAAGCCGATGCTAACTACGGGCTCTGATTAGGGTAAGAGGCCAGATGTGGCAGTAAATGTTTAAGCGATAAACATCAGGAAGACTAGATAATGCCATGGATTCAAAGAGCAGTTGTGTAGTGGGAAGGGTCCACAGGGACCCCCGAGTCCAGTGCCCTTACCACAAAGATGGAAACACTGAGGCCAAAGCGGGTCACAGAGACAGTGACAGAACCGGGACCAGAACTCCCAACCCAGGGCTTTTTCTTCTCTCAGTTGTTCCTAACCTTTTCTGGGGTCATGGGACCCTGACAATTGGATGACAGTTATAGACTCTCCGTGCAGAAAAGTACGCATCTACACCTCACACTTTGCCTATAGTTTCAGGTTCTCAGAGGTCTCTGGAGCACATGCAAGGAACCCACGTGGCACCGCTGTGCTAACTAGAGCTGGGGGGTTTCAGTAGGAGGTCCAGTGATGAGTGGAGTCTATCCAAGGGGAGGAGGCCCCGGGCCCGGATGGACGGTACGCACCGGATCATGTCGTCGATCATCTTGCCAATGGAAATCTGCAGAGTGCCGAGTGACTCGTGGGCCGGCAGAATGTAGGCCAGGCGGGTGAAGCTGAGCATGCTGGTGATGGCGAAGAGCACCTCAGCCAAGAACTGGGGGTCCTCTGTGCGCCACTCACTTCTCTCTGTGCAGGGCAGCACGGGAACTGAGGCTGAGAGCCCAGGAGGAGAAGGGATGGGGGGGACTCGGGGCTGAGTTGGGGGACACTCACCAGCCGAGGTGAAATAGTGGCAGGCAGCCCCACTGGGGGCATCCCGGCAATGCATGTGGGCAAGCCCAGCCACGAGGAGGCGCAGCGCAAAGGCCGCCAGGTACAGGGACAGGATGACCACGTCCAGGAAGTTCCACCAGTCCAGGAAGTAACTGCGCAGGCCCTCTATCCACACTTCCTTACACTCAAACCATAGGAAGCCTGAGGGGGAGGCAGGTCAGAGCTAGGTTACCTATCCATGGTGGTGCCGAGGGCTAAAACATCACGGGGATAGAGCTGATAAAATGTAAACATTCAGTGATTTTTTTTGTGAAAATAAAGACTCCTGGCTGATTCCGACTCCTCTGTGGTGTGACCTGCACCAGCGATCCCCATCAGCTGACGTTCAAGGTGAGGAACACCTGGGAGAGTCTGATTATTGGGAGGGAATGATTTAAATGTTTTTTCCTGCCTTTCACTAAATAAATATTGGACAAATATTTAAAGAATATCTATCTGAAGGTGGTTCAAGTTGTCAACCTACTCATTATCAGTCAGCATGGGGTCCAATGCCAGACCTGGGGGTGGGGGGCTCTTGGGAGCTGGACCCTGCTTGGCCAGGTAATTGGCACATTGTATTCTTTTCCAGTCTCTGGACACAAGCCTGTGCTCTTGCACTTGCGGTTCTGTCTGCCTGGAATGCCCTCCCACACCCTTTGGAAGCCAGGCTTACCTCTGTGGCCCAGGTCAAATATTGCCTCTGTGATGCCATCTCTGTAGGGCACTGCAGGGGCCTGTCTCCCTTCACCTCTCAACTTGGAACCCCTCAGGGGTGGGGACTGTATCCATTTACCTCCCTGTCCCCTGTGCCCAGAACAAGGGTTCTTGTCATTATTAAACCAACATTTACTAAGTTCCTACCATGTGCCAGTGGGATCCTGTGATGAATAAGACAGACGCACCCCCCCCCCCCCCGGATTCACAATCTAGTGAGCGAGACAGGTGAGTAGCCAAGCAGTTATGGTCGAGTGTGGGAAATGCTAAGGCTGCAGAGCAGGGGAACAGAGGCTGTTATGGAAATGGGTCCCCGTCCTCATTTGGGGGCCAGGGAAAGCTTCTCACAGAAAGTGACCTTTAAGCTGAGACCTGGCAGAGGAGTAGGAGCAGCTGAGTGAGGGGAGAGTGCTCTGGGGACAGAGAGTGAGCACCGGCCTGAAGACAAGCGGGAGCATGACGTGGTCAGGCTCTGAACCAGCTCCCACGGCAGGAAGAGCTCCTTGTGAGGTGGGGCGGGTGCTCGGTGATGTGCGCTGAATGGGGGGATGGAACTGTGTTTAATTTGTCTATGCGTTCTTAGGCCTTCACTCCCAGTGGGGTAGAAACAAGAAGAAATGAGGAGTTTTTTTCCTTAAGACTTTTCTTCCCCTGTGGGCAGGAACTGTATTGTTTTCATCTCCCTCCAGCACAGGTCAGTAATGTTTAATAAGTAACTGGATGAGATGAGAAGCTTTCCCTCTTGGACCGCTTTTGTTTCTTCCCCCAGAGATTTTTTGGCCACATGTCCCTTCAGGCATCATTGATTCACTTGGTACAGGGAAGAGCAATGGCTTAGTGTATTGGTGGCTTGGAGTTTGCTAAGCAAGCTAGAGCTAAATGAGGGGGGACAGCTGAGGAAGGGGCCACCAGTCCAGCCTGCTGAGCTAACAAGCCAGAGCTCTGGGATTCTCGTAAACTGCGTTGCTGAATTGTTTGAGAATACTCAATTCTGCCATAGAAGAAAACCCCAAGAAAATGGACGAAACATATTAAGCAGAGATAAGTTAGCTATCTGGGTGAACAAATAAAGTAAGTAGAGCATACGTGTGTGAAGAGACATAGAAAGGGATGGGTAGGCACTAAATATTCATGACACACTGAATATTCATGAGGCTCAGGATTCATCAGACCTTACATCAGCTACACACTGGTGATAGCCATTTCTTGCCCCACGTGTCTTCTGCCTGAAGATTGCAAAGAAAAGTCACAGCTGCTCATCGGGGTGATTGGCAAGCTGCAGCTGTGGCCGGACATACTTGCCCCAGGGTTTCTCCCATAGCGCAAGCGTTGGGCCCAGACAGCCTCTGGCTTTTGCATCCCCTGGTCAAACCTCAAGTCCGGTCCTCTTAACAATACCATCATAAGTATACCACTTATGGATTTAATAAACGGGTTGATTGAAGCATCTTAATTCGGTCTGTGAGCCTTTCTGTTCCATGACCTTTGGGATAGATTGCCTGGTGGTGTACTTACAAGGTACCATTACACCAAGGTAATTTCCCACCTGACATTATGGACCAGTGAAAGGATGGGAACCTCCACAGTGGGTAGCAACTGGTGTCAACTGGGAGAAGAATGGGGTCCTTGCTCAGGGAGCCTATTATAGGGCCAGGTCCTCTAACTAGGGATGAAGAGAAAAGCCCCTCCCCTTGGTGTGCTGGAGCTCAAAGGGGTCTCATTATGTTCAGGAGCATCTACAGGGGTGGGGGACCCCCCACTGGGATACTCATCACAAAGAACAGATTGGGGGCTCCCTGCGGGGAACTGCCACAAATAAAAGGCCCCACACCTGTACCTGTGACCCAAATCATGTGCAGTGAAGTCTCCCAGACGCTCTGGCTTCGGCCATGGAAGGTACTCAGCTGCGTCTCCATGACCAGGGACTCTCCCAGCAGGAAAATGAGGAACCACAGATAGGAGGCGGAGTGCAGCAGGAACTTCAGCACTGGGATCTTTAGCAGGCGGCCCAGCTTGCGGGGGAGGAGCGAGAACATGGCTCTCAGAGTCCTGTTCATGTCTCCCCCTGTCCTGGAAGAACGCCGGGACGCTCAGCCCACATGTGACTCCCCCTTTCGCTCACTCCTTATTCAGACCTCTATCAAGAATTTGCTATAAGTTAGGTCTCACACTATCATATCCATTGTTTCCTTCACAACCATTTGAGGTGGATATTATTATCCCCCTTTTTTTCAGCTAAGGAACTGAGGATCCCTGAGGTAAAGTAACTTTCCTTTGGAGGTCTGACAGGCTCTTCAATCTCAACCATGCAAAACCAAAATAAACTCATCATCTTCTGTCTCAAACTCATTCCTCCTCCTCCTCCTCCTGTGTACTCATCCTAGAAAATGACCCAACCATCCAGGCCAGGAACCTTAACGGCATCTCTACATCTTCTCTCTCTCACACTCTGAAGTCTCCCTAAGTCCTGCTCACTCCAGCCTCTACCACTAGCAGACAGAGCTTTCTTTCTACAACACGAAACTAATGGCACCGCTCACCTCCTTAAAAGCCTGCAATGGGCCCTGGCCGGGTAGCTCAATTGGTTAGAGCGTCGTCCCAATCATAAGCCAAGGCTGCAGGTTTGATCTCCGGTCAGGGAAATGCAAACATCAACCAGTGAATGCATAAATAAGTGGAACAACAAATCATTGTCTCTCTCTCTCCCCCTTCCTCTCTCTGTAAAATTAATTAAAAAAAAAAAAAAAGGCTACAAGGGCTTCCATCATTGCTTATAAGGCTCTGAGAGACCTGGCTACTTACACTTACTGGCTATTTGCACTTACACTTTAGCAGCACAGAATTCCTTTCAGTTTCTCTGCTACTTCACATTTCCTCCCCCGGAGCCCCAGACACGCGGTTCCTGCTGCCCCGGACACTGCCCTCCCCAGGCCTCGGCCGGTTCACAGGGACGGGGCTTCTCGTCATAGCCCAGCAGCAGGCACGATGCCTGGCTCACAGTAGGCTCCATAGGAAATATTTGTTGAACAGACAATTAAATGATCTGGGTCCTCAAGAGCTCCCAGAGAATTTGTCAGTTGGGGTAGCAGTCTCTTTTAGGTGAATTTAGGGTTGTATATAGGATTCAGGCTTTGGAGGCAGACAGACCTCAGCTTAAATCCTGACTGCTGTTACACTGTGTCCCCTTGACAAAAAGCACTTCTGCCGCCTGTGCCTGTGTGTTAGAGGTGTAATGCTTACCTTCCAGGGCCATCTCAAATTACTTAATGGGAATATTCCCAAAGTGCCTTGCCCAGGGCCCGGCATGAAACAAGTGCTCAAAAAGTGACAGATATTATTAATTTTATTCTTAGTACCCGGGACTTGGGCGCCAGCCAGTAGCCGAGGCAGAGGAAGGGCATGGTGAGGAAGATGAGGAAGGCGACGAAGAGCTTCCAGATGGTGGTGCTTCCACGCCAGCCGGCCAGGTTCCCACACCAGATGGAGGACAGGACTTGCTGACAGATGGGGTGTGCCACAAACTAAGAAGAGATGGGGTGTACGCAGACGGGGTGGCCAACAGGCAGGGAGCAGGAAGCGGGGAGCCAGTGGGGATCACAGCCTTTACTTCCCTGCCCTAGAGACTGAACACGTTTCTTTCCTCCCCAGGCCAGCCAGCCCAGAAGGGAGGCACATTTGTCATGTGACCTTGCACAGGCCCTACCCCTCTTTGGGCCTTGGTTTCCTGTCTATGGAGGAGAGCCTGTGCTGATTTCCCTGGACTCTCTGGAACAGGATACCCAAGTCCCAGAACCTTCAGGGTCCCCTGTCTTCTTAGAAGTGTAGGGCACCAGCCTCAATGGTCTTGAGGAGGAGAAGAACAGGGGGCGTGGGGGTTGGTATCTTGGGGGGCCATTATGAAGGAGAGTTCTTGGTGAAGCTCCTGGTGGGCTAGGATATCGGAGGGTATGTGAGAAGGAGGGGGGAGTAAGGAGTTGGGGGAGGCTGGGAAGGGAGCCTGCCTTTAGCTTGGGGGGAGGGCCTCTGATGAGAGAGGGCATCTAATAATGGAATCAGTTGATATCTATGTTCTGAGATAACTAGTCTATTCTTGCAGAATAGAGCAAGATACCGAACAACAGAAAAATACAGACCAAATTACTCAGCAAGTCAGAGGTTGAGCTGAGTGTAAGACTCAGTCATCTGGAGGGTAAGTGGGGTGCTGGTGGGAGATGGGACTTCCAAGGGCTGGGGAGAGGTTAGGGGCTTAGACTGAAGGTAGGAAGGGAGGGTGGGAGATCCACAGGATCAGGGGCCTAGTGCTCAGAATAAAGTCTAAGAGGGTCCCAAGGAAAGGGGAAAAGACTTCTTTAGGGTTGGAGAGGGGATACCTAGAGGTGGCAGGGCAAGGGATCAGGGCCAGGCAGGGGGTGGGGGCTGGTGGTCAGTAGGGCCCAGCTGACCCGCTTCTGGTTGTAGTTGACGGCCAGTCGCAGCCTTGCCAGGTTGGGGATGCCTTCCTCAAAGGCCTGGGCCAGGCCCTCAGCCTCCGGCTCAGTCTCGCTGTCTTCACCCAGGTCATTGAGCACCGCAGTGACCTCGCTCTGGTTCCGGCACATGCCCAGCAGTTCGAAGCTATAGTCCTGGCTCAGTGACTCCAGGGCGATGTACTCAGGCTGTAGGGAAGCAGGTCCGTGTGTGCCTGATGCCATGTGGACCCAGCCCTGCTGTCGGTCCCTCACCCGCCCAACAATGAGCCTGGGCCACCTCTGTCCTACCCTTGGGCCATCACTCCCCACATCTGGTGTCACCCTGGGTCATCCATTCCTTTCTTCTGCAACTTCATCTCCCCTCCTTGCTGTAACGAGGTACCTCTCTATGTCAGTGCACCTGGTGCTGCCTCTGTCTCATCACTAAGTCATTTCAACCCAAATCCTTCTGCCACCTTTGCCCATCCCTGTACTTCCCCTTTCTAATTCCTATTTCCTGCCACACTTCTACTCCTATACTCAGGCCTTTCTCGTGTTCATTTACTTAACTTTCTTGAGCACCTACCTTATGTGAGAGGCCACACTGGCAGTTTGAGGAAAGGCAGACACGAGTGAGGAAAATCTTGCCTCCACTTTACCCGTCCTTTCCTTGGTTCTACTTGGGGCCCTAACCCCAGAGAGAATGCAGCCTAGGATCTCAGGAGGCCAGGCCTGAGTCCCAGCACTGTCCCTTGGGCAGGGTCACATAGGGTAAGTTTCTTCTGCTTTCCAGGCCTCAGCTCCCTTGCCTGGAATGATCATTCCTGCTGCTTCTTTCCATGGGCTGCTGTGAGAAGCGGGGGAAGCCCTTGGGAGAGGACTGCTCTCTACAGCTCCCTCTTCATCCTCCAACCTTCCTCCCCCTGCCCCGGTGAAGCAGCGGGCTTGCCCCAGCGGTCCTGGCTCCAGTCACACCCTTAGGCCTCATTTTCATATCCTTGTCCATTTCCCGAGCTCGAGCACGGGGACCAAGTCTCCCCGGCACAGAGGGGACGTAGGTGGATGAGTGACGGATGGGACTGGATGGGCGGTGCTCGAGGCCCCTGACCAGCCCCTGCTATAGGCCCCGCTCAAGCCTTGTCCTGCACAGGGCCCTGCACACACCACTGTGTCTGCTTTTGCTGCCTGAGAACCTTACAGAGCCTGCACCTCTGCTCCTCTTCACTTGTATTAAACCACCCGCTTGTGCAGCCAGGATTTATCCTGCTCCTCCCAAGGAGTCTGCCATGAACACGAGCTGTAGCTTCCCAACCTCTCTTTTCCAGGCATTGAAGTTTTTGTGGAACCATCCACATAGGCACTGAATGAAGCTGAGCATCCCGGGAGCATCTGGTCTGCCTCCCCCTGCCCTCTCCCTGCTTGTGGTCACAAACTTGAGGCCCCGACACACCACGCTCTAGGTGGGACCACACGGGAGGCATTCGGAGATGACTGGTTTTACTGCACGTCTGTCTGTCCAGTCACTTTTGTTTGTCTGTGTTCTCTCTCCTCCCTCAGACAGACCAGGGCACCCATGGGGGGGGGGCGGTTTGTGCTACCCCCATACGATAAGGTGTGCCTAACGTGACAGCTCTCTGCCATTAGAATGAATCCTCTTCAAGGTGGGATTCTGTGACTCCCCATCAAAATGGAAGTTTCCTGAGAACTGAGCAAGGCCTCATCTTCTTTCTGTTGTTTCCCACTTCCCAGAACACCCACCATACTCAGGCACCCAGGGGTAAGTATGAGAAACCAACCTTAAACTCGGGTTCCTTGCGTGCAAGGCGCCTGAGCTCCCGGCTGAGCTGGAAGGCAGCCAGCATGGCATCCTCACTGGCCAGCGAGAGGTGGGCCCTGCTGGCGATGCCGCGGTAGGTGTTGATGCGAGACAGGGAGAACTTCAGCAGGTCATAGCGGCGGGCGTTGCTGCACTCGAGGCAGGCACAGGACACGGGGTGGGGCCGTGCAATGGTGTGGCCCTGGTCCATGAGCAGCTGTGCTATCTCGTATAGGTCCTTCTGGCAGGCCAGGGTGAGCGGAGTAACACCAGGTGCAAAGCGGGAGCCATCGATTGATGAGTCAAAGAAAGCCAGGGAGAAAGACCTGGTGTCCACTTTGCGGCCCTTCTCCCGTTCCAGCCGGGCCAGCAAGTGACGCACCACTGCTGGCTGGTTTGTGTCCACGGCCACTAGTAGTGCTTCGTGGACCTGCCGGAAGTCAAACTTGATATTGGCCAACAGCACATCAGTGATGGCCTCGTGGCCCAGGCGGATGGCCAGGTTGAGAGCTTCCCTCCAGGAGCGGTCCTCAGCCTCCTCCACATTCCGCAGGGGCCCGCCCGGCCCGCTGCCTGGGGCCTCCACCCCTGATTCCAGTAGCTGCTGCACGAGGCCCAGTTGCCCCTCCTGGATGGCACCCAGGAGTGGAGGTGGGAACTTCAGCTTTCTGTTCACGATCTCTGTCCAGTTAGTTTGTGGCTGGGTGAAGGAGTAGAGAGGGTAGACTCCAAGTTTCCAACCCCCTTTGTTTGGGGGCCCCCTCACCCTCCCTCCCACCTTCAAGCCTATACCCCTCTATCCCCAGCCACCATTATACTCTTCCCTGTTCCAAACACATACTACGAAAATTGCCTGAGTCACCATTTTATTATGTGGGTGCTCAGGTTAGGAAAGTGCCAGGACTGGGTCGGACTGGGGGCTGCTTCCTCAGCACGACCGCCACCCTTGCAGGAACCCGCACACATGGGGCCAAATGTGGGGACATTGAGAAAGGGGAGGTGAAGCAGCTAGACAGGCCACACTGGGAGCCTGCCCCCGCGCACGGAGCACAGCGCCTGTGCAGACCCCAGCTCCCGTCTTGTTGACTTTACCTCCCAGCTGCTCATCCCTCTGGAAGTCCCAGAGCCTCTAAAGGACAGGTCCAGACAGGTCCACATAGGAGGGTCTTTGAACTGGGCTTTTCCCCAAGCCCCTCAGCTCTGTCCAGGCGTCGCGGCAGGACCCCAGCACACTCGGTCTCCAGCAAACCCTCCCCCGCCCTGGCTTTGCCCCCTCCTGCGTGGGGCAGGGTTCCCCCTCAGGGCTGCCGGTCCCTCTTTTCTACCAGGCCCAGCCCATCCTCATTGCTCTTCTCTTTTGGGCCCAGGCTTGGGGCTCCCACATAATGATGTCCACCACCTGCACTGCAGCTGGGAGGGGTCCACCTGCCACTCCTCTTGGTCAATCTGTTTGTTTTCATCATGGCCAAAAATGGGGCCAGGATGGGGGAGAGTAGGGGAGCAGAGGTCGTCTTACCGTGAGAGGGTCCATGGCTGCACCCGCCTGTGCTGGCAGGGGCTGAAGGACAGAACTCCTGCTCTGCCTGCTCCCCTGACTGTGTCCAGCTGCCTCTTTCCTATTCATTTAAAACTCTGCCCAGGCCCCCCCTTCGCCGGGACCAGCTGCTCCCTCTCAGCCCTGTGCCCTGGAGACCAGGGGAACTGATGTTAGTGCCACACAACGCAACTTACTGGGAAGGGGCAGAGTGGATGTAGTTGCTCAGAAGAGGTGGGAATAGAATGTAGAAACTGTAGCTGGAGCAGACCTCAGAGACCTTCTGGTCCAAATGCCTCATTGTACAGGTGGGGACGTGGATTTGCCCAGGGTTCCCACCCAGCCACGCCTAGAACTGTTCCCCAATCATTAACCCATCTGATCCCTATGACAGCCCCGTGAGCAGGACAGGGGGTTTACCTGTTACTGCGGGTTAATTCTGGGCCCAAGATAAATAACTTGCTTCAAGTCACAAAGCAACACGGTTATCTAATTATATCTAGAAAGAACCCACAAAACATACGGAGAGTTAAGTTCATGGGATGCTGGAGGTCAGTCTCATGCTCAAAAATCACCTTCCTAGTACAGCACAGGATCTCATTTATCAGGCAGTGCTTCTTTTCACAGGGCCTCAGTTTTCTATTCAGGAAAATGGGCACAAGGGTGCATGCCATTCACTAGGGGAGGACATCTGGACTGTGTCCCAGAGCCTGAGTGAGATCACCAGTTCTACACCAGAAGTTCCAAAGGGGAAAAGGATGAAGCTGTCCTTGGGAAAGTAAGGCACCATGGTGACAGAAGCCTTGACAACTGGGAGTGGGGAGCAGGCTGGGCCCAGAGGTGCCATCAGGCAGAGTCCTGAGGGAGTGAGTGGAGGGAGTCCTGAGGGAGCGCTTGGCCTCAACGGCCCTTCTTTCCTGTCAAGAGATCCACTTCCCAGTTTTAGTAAGACGGCAAGGGTCTCACACCACGTGTCCTCAAGGCTCATGCCTCAGGGACCTCCCCACACATGCTGGCATGTTCTTCTACTTCTCCTGCTGAGAAGTGCAACTGGCAGATAGGGCACTGGACCCAGGAAACGGGTGATGAGCTCTCTGAGGACACCCACAGTACAGATGGTGATGCAGGTGGTGACCAGGAGGGAGAGGCCGGCTGAGGGGGGGACGTCTCTCCACAAGCGGCAGCGTGCTGGGGAAGAGTCTCAATGCTGAAGGAGCCTGAGGGGGAGAGAAAGAGGTAAGCAAAACTGGGCCTCCTCCCAGGCAGGATGCCACCCCAAACAGCCTGTCAAAATGCAGCTGTTTTTGTTGGAACTAAAAACTCTGCAAAGACACTGTCCGGTCATGAATCCACGAAACATTTCTCAAGCGTTTACTGTGTGCCTGACTCTGTGCTGGGAGCTGAGGCATTAAGCCAGGCCTGTCCTTAGGGACTGCAGAGTTAGGGGTAAAGATAAGCTATGGCCCTGAGTCGCTGTGACACAAAGCAGAAGGTGAGACGTGCTAAGCCCAAGGGAATCGGAGAATGGTACAGGAGCTCAGCTGGGAGGAATCACAGAAGATTAGAGACTTGGTAAACAACATTTGAACAGAGAAGCGGAGAGTAAGTTGATTTTGGACACAGAGGAAAAACCTATGAAGGAAATTCTAGGCTGTCTTTGATAATGTCTTTGTCTTTTTTCCCAGTACTTTATTTTTAAAGACATCTTTAAGTATTCTATTGCCTCCTAGTGAGCAATCCTGCATAAATGATTCAAGTGAGAAAAAAGTCTGATAGTGTTTTATATTGTTTTGTTTTGTTTCCCCTGAGGACGTGGCCCCTGTCCCTTCCTCAGCTTGGCCAACACAACGCGAGCAGTTGCTCAATATAGACTTGTGTGTAACTGCACAGCAGACAGAGGGTAGGAGTCCAAGTTCAAATGTTTCCTGGCAGCACTCCCCGATCTCCTGTTCCAGTCCCGTAACAAGCCCCTGCGCCCGAGCAGCGAACCTGCGCAAATGGGGCACTCTCCACCACGCTGGGCGCCGGTTGGGGGGGCCTGGGGGCGCAGGTGTCGTCTCTGCCCCGCCTTTGCTCTCCCCCTCCTGTTTGGCTGAGAGTTCGAGCAGGACAAAGGCCTGTGAGAAAGAACAGTTAAAGACCAGCTATTTGCGAGGCCATAAGGGCTGAAGGAACCTTAAATTAGGGTGAAAACAGTGTTTAGTTGATATAGAGCTAGAAGTGCTGGGTTGGGAGTGCTGGTTTTCTCACTTGATGTATTTGACTTTAGGGAGGTCATTTCACCTTTGAACATCTGAAAACACAGCTTCTATTACTGCCTTTAGGTTTATTATTACTTTTTACTGAGAAAGAATGCACATTCCATAAAATTCATCCTTTTAAAGTCCACTACTCAATGGTCTTGGGATATTCACAAGGTTGTTTAACCACCACAGCTACCTAATTTCACATTTTTATCACCCCCAAGAGAAACTCTGAAGCCATTAGTAGCCACTCCCCACTCTTCTATCCCCACAGGCCCTGCATGTACCCAGTACATCTTTGCTGGAGAAAAATCTATTCAGATCCTTTGCCCATTTAAAAAACTAGGTTCTTTTATTGTTGAGTGTAAGGGTTCCCAGATATTCTAGATACAAGTCCCTTACTGAATGCATAATACGGAAATATTTTCTCACGTATTCTGTGGGTTATCTTTTTATTTTTATTTTTTTGCAGTATCCACTGAAACAGAAAAAGATTTAAATTGTAAAGAAGCCCAAGAAGTACAGTGTACTCAGCTTCAAATTCTGGTTCACTACAGGGCTACCTCCTGGCCACAGCCCCACACCTGACACCATGTGGACAAAGACATCTTTTCTCCTCTACCCTCCACGCCCAGACTGCAAGACCAATCCCCAGACGTCAGGCCGCCCTCTGATGTAACTGACACAGGAGCGGGGAAGAAGACAGGTGAAGAGGGCAGTGAGGTTTGGGGAGGTGATCTGGGCCTACTCACCTGCGGGCTTGCACTTTCTGTCTCTTCATCTTGCCCACCTCATTTCCTGAGTTCTGCTCCTCGGGTCTGGGCTCTGTGTGAGAAATGCTCGTTCAGTCTAGCTCATTAATAAAAGGGCCTTCGCATGTGATGCTCCTTCTTTTAAGAATATTCTTTCTATTCTCTTTTCCTGGTTAATTCTCGGTCTTTAAGTCTTAGAGGAAATGTTAATTCCTGTGAGGAAGTTTTCCTGGGTTCTCAAATCCAAATCTGGTCATCCTATCCTGCTTTGCCTTTGAAGCACTTTCCACAGTTTTAAGTTTTAGATCTCTTGTGTGACCCTGACATGTGCCTCTCCACGAGGGTCGGAGCGCTGTGTTTTACTTGCTGTGGTAGCTCTGGCACCTAGCACAGAGATGATCAAGTGAGTAATAACAAAACCCAGCAACAACCACCTACCTATTTATCCAGAACTTATGAAATACTTTGTATAGCAGTCAGTATGTTTCAAAGTACCTTCACGGCTCCAGTGCCCAGCCTGTAGGGTGCCTAAAAAAGTTTAGTTTCCTTCTCATTCTCCATCTTTTAAAATAATAAACTACATCCTTCCCTTATGTGGTAGGCAGCTTCTGAAATGAATCCCATGGATTCCTGCCTACTGGTATTCATGCCCCCCCTACTGTGTGGGCAGGACCTAGTAACTTATTTCTAATGAACAGAATTTGGCCAAAGTGATGAGAGGTCACTTCTGTGATCAGGTTATGAGATGGCTTTCTTTCTTGCTGGCACTCTCTCTTGCCCTCCAGCTTGTTCACTCTGGTGAAGCAAGCTGCCACATTGTGAGATGCCCTGTGGAGACGCTCTCACGGTGCAGGAGATGAGGGAAGCCTCAGTCCAATAGCCCAGGTGGAACTGACTCCTACCCACAAGCACGTGAGTGACCTAGGGAGCAGATCCTTCCAGGGGAAGCCTTGATACTGGAGTTTTGCAACACATTCAGAGCCAGAGGACCCAGTTAAGCCACGCCTAGATTCCCAACCATGAGAAAGTGTGAGATCATAGATATTGTTTTAAGCCACTACATTTTCGAGTGATTTGTTATGCAACAAAAGGTAACCAATGAAATACTATACTCATTTCTGCAATGAAATGATATACTCATTATTTCACTAATTTGTTCAGTTCTTTGAAATGACAGGTAAACCATTTCCTTTCAGTGAAGCCATGAGTGAAACCAAGGTTTTTCAGTGAGAACTCTATTCGTTTTCTCGCTCTTACTATCTATGGTGCAACAGTAAGAAGAACAAGAGCTCTGGGGTGCACACCCCAGCTCTGCCACTTATCAGCAGTGTGACTCAGGACACTTTACCTTGCTGAACCTCAGCTTCTTTTTAAAATGAGTATAACACTGTCTACTTTGTAAGTTTGTGGTGAACATCAGACAGATAAAGTTAGTAAAAGTGCCTAGCAATGTCTGGTGCAAGGTAGGAACTCCAAAATGTTTACTCTTTTCTTCTTGTGACATAGGGATAGTATTTCCCCTACTTTATTTCTCCAATAAGCTCCATACACCAGCACCCTGACTTAACTGTCCTTCTGAGGTGATCACAGAACATTAACAGTGTAAGAGGCATAAATACTAATTGGTTTAATTCCTTTACTTTGAAGATGAGGGAATCAAGGCCCAAAGAGATAAGGATTCCTGAGTCCTAGGCCAGTGCTCTTTCAGTCACTAAACCACATTTGATTTCTCTTCTGGTCACAAGACACTGACAATTCTTTTCTGCCACATGAAGTCCCATTTGTGAGCTATCCCTGTAGAGCAGTGGTGGACACAAGGAAGAAGGACGGTGCTAGGGAGAGCAAGGAACCAAAGGTAGGTCACGGGGCCTCACCTGCACTGTCTGGACGACTGGGACCTGGTTCTGCAGGGCTGTGTTTTGGGCTTGCCCCACTGGCTGGAGGCGCCCTGCGGGCAGCTGAAAGTACCATGTGAGCTGAACGCCCCAAAGTCCCCGGCTGCAGCTGCTGTAGGATATTCCTAAGCTCTGAAATTTCCTTGGTGCTCCTACAGGGAAACAGAGAGAATGCTTGGTTTCATTCCAAACAGAGACTCCATTTTGCTCACCCAAGTCAGTGGCATTTAACCAAGAAAGCCAGTTTGATATACAGATATAGGCCTAGAGTATGTGATTAATTGGGGGAAACCAGGCAGTGACTTGGTTTTCTTTTCCAGGTGGAAGAACTGATAAATGGCTGGAAGACCTCCACTCTGGCAGCTACGTACGTTTGGGGCTCTGGGAAGAATGTCCTCCGGATGGAAGGATTAGCCATCCAGGGGCTGGGACCAGACTCTGAAGCACTAGAACCCTGAAAAGAAAAGGGAGAAATATGAAATACAGACATTCACCACCAGGGGACGCTGCCACCTAGTGCCACGAATACTCTCAAACCTAAGGACTTCAGCTTAGTGAGCGAATGACTCTGCTAAAACTTGTTACAGGGCAACTTTGCTTGTGTGTGCACTCTCTCTTCCAGCTCTAAGATGTGAGATTTGGTGATTTTGTATACTTTGCTCCCCAGTGCTACGGGTTTTGTCATAATCCTGAAAGACCTGGGAGAAAAGAATACATGCTGTTGGGAAAAAGAGTCTATAAGATTGATATCATGTTCAAACTTTTTAAAGTGTGTGTGTGTATATACACATATATAATTTTAATTATATATATTTAATATTTATATATCAAATTAAATATAAGTAATATTTAATTAAGTAATATTTAATTATATAGAATATAGATTAAATTTGTACATCTATAAAATTGATTCATGTGGGTACAAAACAAATCACTCATCTCTATACACCCATGTGAGAGAACAAATTATATACATATATTTCTTTATATTTAAAAATAGTTCTATTTTGAACTATTTGGGGACATCTTCATCACTTTTCTCTTCCAAATATTGTTTAATTTCCATTATAATTTATTTTGTGAACTATTTTGTTTACCTGCAATTAAACACCTACCAATGTTAGCCATCTATAAAAAGAGATGTGCGTATGCACGTGTATTAGATGACACATGCCTCTTTCTAGCATTAGCCACTGTGTCTATCACAGGCATTTTATAAACCTCTCTACTTCAAACTCCAGAAATGTCTGTGTATAAAAACTACACAATAGCCCTGGCTGGTGTGGCTTAGTGGATTGAGCACTGGCCTGCGATCCAAAGGGTTGCCGGTTCGAGTCCCAGTCAGGGCACATGCTTGGATTGCGGGTCGAGTTCCTAGTTGGGGATGCGCGAGAGGCAGCGATCATGTATCTCCCGCACAGTGATGTTTCTCCCCCTTTCTTCCTCTCTTCCCCTCTCTCTAAAAGTATATAAATAAAATCTTTAAAAAAAAACACCACACAATAGATCATTTCTACATAGATTTTAGTAATGTGGAATGCTACAATTTCTTAAGTCTTTGTCAAAATTCAATTCAATCTATTTATTTTTAAAGATTTTATTTATTTATTTTTAGACAGAAGGGAATGGAGGGAGAAACATCAATGTGTGGTTGTATCTCACGTGGCCCACCTGGCCTGCAACCCAGGCATGTGCCCTGACTGGGAATCGAACCGGCGACCCTTTGGTTCGCAGTCCGCACTCAATCCACTGAGCTACACCAGCCAGGGCGCCAAAATTCAATTTATCTGTGTCAATTCATCTGTGGTTATTTCCTTCTTTATCTTTCCAAATTTCATTAAATTAAAAAAAATAAACTTTTTTCTTTAATTTTCAGCTCTGATTCTTTCATCACAGATTCCTTTAAAGGTAAATGTCTTTCTTGTAAACCATCACTTTGGCCTCATTCTGCAAGTTTGAGAAATAGTATTTTTATTCACATTCACTGTTTAATATTCTCTAAGTGCCATTACAATCTCGTCACGGACCTAGCATTAATTTTGAAATATTTTGTTTACCAGTTTTTATTTTTTCTTTACTCTGTCTCATAACTTTTAGAGTGAATACTACTATAAAGGGTGCCTAGCTGGCTCTGTAGAGATAACTCTAAATAAGATTAATCGTTAGGAAGTGAGCTGCCCTGCGCAGGCGAAGCAGAGTCAGGCGGCCAAGGCTTATTTAGAAGTGTGACTTGGGACATCCCACTAAACTTCTCTGGCTTGTTTCCTTACTGGAAAATGGGTGATCACAAAAGACCCTGTTTCACAGATTAAAAGCCCTCATGTTTTGCTTTCACTATAACTTACCAATAGAATGAGACATGTTTTTAAAAAAGCCTGTGGCATTTTAGAAACCTAAAACTATAAAACTAAGTGTCATCAACTTGTTTCCATGTATCAATCCTCTCTTATAGAAATGTTTCAGGATCTCTTTTCATGTGATTTCACTGAGGTACTGCAGTATGTTTCATTCTGCTGTCGATGTTCAATGCCTTTCTAACATTAAGGCCCTGGAGTTGCTGACTCGCTTCCTCCTTGATTCCACCAAGGTCTTAAAGGTGCAGAGTGATTTAGATGGCCAAAATGGAAAAGACTCTACGACGCCCTTACTTATTGTATGATTAGGGTGATGGTATGTCCTGGTTTGCCTGGGACAGTCCTGCTTATTATGTGTTGTCTCAGTATAATTATTATTATTATTATTAAAGATTTTATGTGTTTATTTTTTAGAGAGGGGGGATGGGAGGAAAAGAAACATCCATGTGTGAGAGAAACATCGGTTGATTGCCTCTTGTGCGCCCCCAACCCGGGACTCGGCCTGCACCCAGGCATGTGTCCCAATCAGGAATCAAACCAGCGACATTTCGGTTTGCAGGACAATGACCAACCCACCGAGCTACACCAGTCAGGGCTCAGTATAGTTATTAATAGCATTCTTTTTTGCACTCAAAGTATCTCAGTTTGGATGATAAATTTTATGGTGGCCTTATCTACAATTCTCCCCTGAAAGGTCATTTATATAATGAACACATTTATTCAAAGCCTACTTTGTTCCAGCTGCCAGGAATGCATTACGGAACAAGACAAACAGGTTCCTAATCTCACAGAGCTTCTGTTTTATTTCATAGCCAGGGCCACAGAGCTCCAGCTCCATTCATGCCAGCTCCCAACCCTGGATACTGGGACCCGGCGGTGACACTGAACTGCTTCCACTGGTCCTTTTGCATTATTTAGTTCTTCCCCCAAGAGAAAGGTAAATCTCAGACCAAGCTTCACTTGTCTCAGCTCTCTGGGTCTCTCCCAAGGCTGTACTACAGGCATCTACTCCTCCTTTGTCTGCTCTAACTCCACTTTTTCCTTTCCAATGTTGTCTCTTCTTTTTCTCAGTAGCCTCAATAGGATTGAAGCTCACTCCTGGGGACTGAAATTCTTTTGGTTATGTTGATGTTTGAAATTTCTAAAAATGTACTGTGGTGTAATGACGGGAGACCTGATTTCTGGTGCCTACTCTGATCTGACTTGCTGTGTGAATTCGAACATGTAAGTTTCCCTAAATGACGTGTAAAATGAGGTGGTTGGGGCTTGATGCTCCCCAAGTATTTTTCCATCTCTGGAATTCTATGACTCAAGCTTTGTGTGATTATACGAGGTCTGTCCAGAAAAAGTCCAGCCATTATTAATATAATGAGAACCGTTTGAGCAACATCGATGTAACCTGGGAGCCAAAGAGAGTGGACTGGAATACGCATGCGAGAACAATGACAACTTAATTATACTAGTCAGTAGGGGCAGTAGACGCCATTCAGTGAGCGTGTGTACTGTGTGGCTATTGTATTCAAAATGACTGAGTGAATAGAGCAACGAATCTGCATCAAATTTTGCATTAAGCTTGAACGTTCCTCCATGGAAACTATTCACATGATTCAGAAGCTGCAGCTATGGCAACTGGTGATTGGCAGCTTCATCACAACAACGTGCCTGCTCATGCATCACATCCCGTGCAGAGTTTTTTGGCAAAACATCAACACCCAGGTGACTCATCCCCCTTACAGCACAGATTTGGCATCCTGTGACTTCTGGTTTTTCCCAAAACTAAAATCACCTTTGAAAGGGAAGAGATTTCACACCATCAAAGAGATTCAGAGAAATACATGGGGCAGCTGACAGTGATTGGGAGGACTGACTGAGGTCCCAAAGTGCCTACTTGAAAGGGACTGAGGCATCATTGTCCTAGGTACAGTGTTTCATGTATCTTGTATCTTCTTCAATACATGTCTCTATTTTTCATGTTACGCTGCTGGATAACTTTTGGGCAAATCTCATATCTTTATATATGTGAGTGAATCATGGTGGAGGGTACTGGTTTGGAAAGCGAAATAGTGACACCAGTATTCAGAAAGCAGGAGGAATCAGAATAGGCTTAGGAAGAAAAAAGAAAAACGAGGAAAGTGGCTGAGAAAAGGGGCGGTAAACTGACTAGATACTTATACATAGCCAGAAACCTATACATCTTCTTCGAGAAGTATCTGTACATTGTGCGAGGAGAGAAAGCAGGAGAACACATGAACTTGCAGAGCACATATCTAAGAATACAACTGGCTTGGCTAGGTAGTTGAGTCAGGGAACAATGACAGAGGGACTGTGAGTCCTGGAAGTTTCAGGTGCTAAAAGGAAAAGTCTGATGAAAGCTAGAGTCCCCAATAATCTAGAAATAAAGTATGAGATTAAGTTTGAATCCCCAAAGAATTTCATTATGACTAAAGGACAAATGGTCCAACAGCTCTGTGTATGCTATGTTGAAGGTTCACTCACTTGAATCTTTCATGTGTGTAAGGGAGAGTTCACTCCTACCTGTAAGTAAAGGTAATGCACCCTTTATATTTGTATTTGAATGTATGTGTGCTGATTTGTATCTGTAACTCAGTCAGCACCACCTTCGTAAACAGAAGCTGAAAAGGGTGGGAAAATATCAAGTCCTTGCTCCACCATCGCACATACCTGGCTTGGCACAGAGCTCACAGGGGCTGACGGATCCACCACGGGGTCATCTAAGGAGTCCAGAGAGGAACACACACGCAGGAAGGCCAGGCCAAAGGACTGATGACGCATGAATGGTTGGGAACAAGTCAGGCGAAGCCTATCCCATGACTCACCTGAGGCTGGAGCCAGGAAATCATCTCAAGAGAAAGCAAAGGAGAGGAAGAGGAAATGTATGAATGGGAGGGAGAAACGAAGACAAAGTCAATACTGAGCAGGGCCAAAAAAAAGGTGGGGACTATATAAAGTGAACTCCAGCCCTGGCTGGTGTAGCTCAGTGGGTTGAGCGCGGGCTGGAACCAAAGGGTCCCGGTTCGATTCCCAGTCAGGGCACTTGCCTGGGTTGTGGGCCAGGTCCCCAGTGGGGGCCATGTGAGAGGCAACGATACATTGCTGTTTCTCTCCCTCTCTTTCTCCCTCCCTTCCCCCACTCTGTAAAAAGACATAAAATCTTAAAAAAAAAAAAGTCATCTGTAAATAATTGAATTTAAAATTAAATAAATAAAGTAAATTCCAACTAAATGAATAATGGAGGTCATCAGAACCCCTCTGGCCTTGGTGCTCAGGGTTTGGCAGTGCCAAGCAGGCCAGTCAGGGTCCTCTCAGACATCATCGCTTCTCCCTTCGTGGTTCCACACCACTCCCAGCGTGAGTACATCCTCATTCTACACTTCTTCAGTGACCTTATCCATGTCTCATTTTAAGAGGAGGTATCTGCAGTGCTGGGGTCTGGGGTGACCACGTGCCCAATGGATTGGCCAAACTGCACCCTTCCTGGACCACGAGCCCTTGGCCTCTCTCACAGCACTACCTGCCCTACCCACTCACTCACAGTATCACATACCAGTACTGCAAACCTTTCTCACCTTCAGTTCCAGCACTATCTAGTAGGACCTTATCTCCTCCATTTCATCTGCCCCTCCCGTATCACTCTTCCCTGACATTACAAACACCTCCAATTTAAACACAGACCAATCCTAAATCCCCAGAGGCCAGGAATCAGGTCTTATGTTTCTTCTGCGGTGCCTAGTGAACACAGAGCTTTGCATAGAACAGGACTCAGGAAACACTATATGCTATACAACTATAACCATCATATAGTCTTCCATCACTTATATAAACATCCATCCGACATTGACACTGACATTCACTTCTCTTTATACAAACAAAAACACACTAGTCACAAATGCGGGTTCTCCATCAGGCTTCAGTGAATCACGGTGGGTGTAAATATAAATCATAGCTCATAAATATCCCAAGGTACCATGCATTCTCAGCATGGAGAACTCACTCACAAACTTACCATAGTTGTCCACTCATTAACTACCATGGCCCCCAAGAGATACAACCAAGCCCCTGCAGGGTTTCCCTCCCACAGTGCACACCAGCTCTTACAGCCTTCTATTGTACCGCAGCCCTTTCTCTCATAAGCTCCCTCCCTCCCGCCTTCAATTTCTCTCCCATTTCTGCTTTTGCCCTCCTTACCATCTTTAAACATGCGGACCCCTGAGCGGTTTTTCCCCTGCTTTGAATCAGCAAGAGACATTAGCATGGTTGCAGGGAGCAGGGTGACAAAAGGTCTATCCAGGGACCAGGAAGAACGGCCCACATCGATCTGCAGGAAAGCACAGCCACAGTTACCTGGGGACAAGAGGTTGAGAGAAGGAAAAGGGTTAGCTGATGACAGGGGCTTCCCTGACTGTACACAAGGGAATCAGGGAATAGAACTACTTGGAAACTCAGAAAGGTCAAGCAACACAATGGGCCAGTACGTGACGCGAAATAAGCCCTTAGCGCACAAGTAAGTGACAACATGAAGGTTCGCCATGTTTCTCTCAGCCAGAAGCCTTCCCTGACTAAAGAGACCTGCTGCTTCCCTGTCCTCTGTCTCTGGCAGGCAGTGCGAAACTCTCTCTCTCAAGTCCTTGCTAGGGAGGATGTCCTGACATCTCTCTGTCCTGACAGAGGTGAGACCAATGGTCTTTGTCAGCTCTGTAGTCCACAGAATGCTAAGGCCAACATTTCAACCCATGAACTTCCATGGAGCCTTCCCAGATTAGCCTGCAGAGATCACCCCCAGCATCCTCTTGACACTGATATTTAGAAGTGTTTATCGATTGTATGTTGGCATTTATAATTATGTCAATGTCCTAAGACTTCACCCAGACCACTCGGATCAAAGGAGGGCAGGTACATTGCATAATTCGAGGGGCGCCATTCACATTCAATTCTATGTGAATGGAAGCCTTAGAGTTTGCCACCTACCTGCTCCGGGGGCAAGGGCCACACTCCCCTTCCCATCAGTTACGGCTTATTCCATGAAGGCTGCTCAGCCAGGCTGGATTGAGACATTTTGGTGGAGCTTTGGCGAGGAATGCTATTCCAGTGTCTCCCCGAGGCCCCAGAGATCTCACTCACCTACATCGATGTAGCCAATGGGCACTGCCCTCTCCAGCTGCAGTTCCACTTTGAGTTGCCCACTCTTGTCTTGAGGGCAGCTGAGCCAAGGTCCCCTCTGGCTGTCTGGGTTCAGCAAGTTCTCCACAGGATACTTGGGATCCTAAGTCCGAAAGAGGAGAAAATCAGGCACCTTACTGAGCCCAAGGGAACAAAGGATGCCCATGAATGAGGGACCCCTAAACTCTCAAACCTTTCCAGGCGTCTCAATGTGACAGGAAAGGCACTCGATGGGAGTCCATGGGAACGCAGCTATCATGTACCAAGGGACTTACAGACACCATTTACCTCTCCTTCATTTACCACGCTACCTCATTTAACCCTCAAAGCAATTTTAGGTGGTTACTTTCATTTCTTCATAGTTAACAGATCAATAAACTGAAGCTTGGGTCCAAGGCCGCTAGGCTGAATAACCAATGGGAGTCAGAACTCCCAGGTTTGTAAACCCAGAGCCCTTAAGCACCACACTGGGCTATTTTTCATTTCTAAGGTGTTTTCACAGACATTTGTCTTCAAAGTTACCCAATGAGACAAAAAAGGCAGATTTTTATTCCAAGTCTACAAGTGATAGGTAGAAATAATGTGACTTATTCAAAGGCTGCAATAGTGAAACTGAGATAGAAATGTTCAGTTCTAACCCGAAGTCAGATATTTTTGGTGACAAGGCCTTGAGCAAACGGCTTTCTCTCTCTGGGTCGAAATTTCTTCACCATGAGTAGGGGGAAGACTAGACTGACGGTTGTCAGTCTTGTTTTTTGTTTTGGTAGTAAAACCCTTATTTTGAAACTTTAGTCTTATACTAAAGTGTGTGTGTGTGTTCACAATAAAAGCCCAGCTCTTGTTAAAGCGGGGTGAGGGGGCGCCTGGAGACATACGTGTCTCTTCTCCCGTCAACCTCCTAAAGTGGGTCCCCACAGAGTAGTCTGCAAACCGCAGTAGTAGAAGACAGCTAATGTTCTCCAGTGTTTTATAAGGCTGAGGCTGTGCAGCAAATCATTTAGGCTGGCCATGTAGGTATGGAGGATAAAGGTAACTTTTCTTCTATTTAAAAAAAAAGAGCACTTGATACAGTAGTTCCTAAAGATGCTCTATAGGTCTTTCTGAAATGCGCGGAGGTGCTTTTGACTATGATAATGACTAAGGAGCATTACATCATTAGGGTGTAGAGGCCGTGGATGCCAAATATTCCATCCTGCAAATGATACTGCTATAAAATGCAGGCTTATCTGACTCAAAATGCCAACAGCACTCCTTGAGAAAGACTAGGGTAACAGAAGGGGAAGAGCAAGGAGAATGGGTATACGGAAAGGAAAATGACAGCAGAGGAAAGGGAGGGAAGCCCTCCATCACCACAGTGGATCAGTGCTGGGTGCTGGCATCTAGCTGTAATTGGGATGATCGGGATTTCCTGAAAGTGGACTTTTAGGGAGGAGGCTGAGCTCACCTTTGCTGATGGTAGTGATATCCTTGCAGGTCAGGGATGACCTTGAGTGTCCTGGTCTGCTTTCAATGACAGAGTGACTAAACTTCCCTTCCGGGTACCCTGGTATAGACTTTGGTCCTATAACTTTGTCAGTTTCCTGCAAACTAAGGGCAGGAGCAGAGGTCGTTTCCTTGCTTACCTTTGACTCCTGGGCATACCCCTTTCTTGTGTCCTGCACTGCTCTGGGAAGAGCCCGGGCAAGAGCTGGGTATCTCCCCTTTGACTCTGGACTCTGGGAGAAGGGGCAACGTCTCTCCTATCAGAATTGGCAATCTCCTGAAAGTGTAGCCAAGTCTCCTATTTTTTTTTTTTTTATTTTCATTCCTTTCGGTCACCAAGGAAAAAAAAATGCCTGGTAAGTAATGTACCTGAGAGGAAAATGATACCACGTGGCTAATCTTCACAGGAGCCATGGTGGGCCCAGTGGCTGTCCCAAGTACAAGGTGGGAATGCTTTCTCCTGAGATTTCTTCTGTCAGCACTTCGGCACCGCCTACCATTTGGTACTGTCAGCTTCCAGAAGAGAAAAAATCCTATTACTCCTGAAGAAGAGAACAAAAGAAATATAAACTAGCCATGGCTGTTTCCCTGGTAACAGGAGTTATTTGCAGCAGGCAGACTGTTACTGATTACTGTGATGTGCTTGGCGGGGATGGGAATAGACACCAGATCTACACCAACGATGGACCAGATCTGAAACGGCTAGAATGCAACCATGGGGCAAGAGAACAGCAAGAGCAAAAAGATATACCAATACATTAATGTTGGGTTTGTATGTAGCGATGACATGGATTGTGCCTTAAATCATTCATCTTTACATCCTTAGGGTCTGGCACATAGTAGAGATGTACAACAAATGTTCAACTAAACATACGATACAAACCTTTTTTTCTTCCCATACAATGAAGCTTCCTAATTGAGCTTTTCATTAAGTCACTCCTCTACTAGAGATCTTCAATGGCTTGCTGCTGTATGCAAATATCTTGCTACATGGTGGGTACTTAATATGAACTCAGCTCGGCCCCTCAAACATCTACAACGTAGGTCTCCGCATCTCTTGCTTCACATCCTAGTCCTATAAGCAGAAGATGTTTTACTTGACTATCAGTGTTTCATTTATTTAATCTTAAAAGTTCATGTGGGTATTTGTACTTTTGTCTTTTGCTAAACATTTTTAAAAAAGATTTTATTTACTTTTCACCCTGGCTGGTGTAGCTCAGTGGATTGAGCGCAGGCTGGGAACCAGAGGGTCCCGGTTCAATTCCCAGTTGGGGCACATGCCTGGGTTGCGGGCCAGGTCCCCATGAGGGCCATGTGAGGGGCAACCATACATTGCTGTTTCTCTCTCTCTCTTTCTCCCTCCCTTCCCCTCTCTCTAAAAATAAATTAAAATAAAATCTTAAAACAAAAAGATTTTATTTACTTTTAGAGAGGAGAAAGAGAAGGAGGGAAACATCAATTCGAGAGAGAAACATTGATTGGTTGCCTCTCGCAGGCACCCCGACCAGGGACTGAACCTATAACCGAGGCATGTGTCCTGACCTGGAATTGAACCAGCGACCTTTTGCTTTGTGCTCAATAATTCCTTGGCCAGAGGTGCTTTAAAGTTGTGTGAGTGTATATACATGGATCTCTCTCCAAATATTTACATCCTGCCCTTTTTACTCAGGTTTGTTCCCACCTGGCCCCTTAATATAAGTCCAAGACCCCTGATACACTCTTGGCTATAATGGTCTTCTTCCCTCCTTCCCACCCCCAAATATCTTTCTCACTTCCAACATTTTGCTCATTCCATTGCCTCTGCTTGGAATGCTCTTTCCCTTAATCACTCATCAAATCGAGTGCAACTTGGATGCTAAAATGTCATCTCCACTCTGCTCAACCAGCTCAAGGTGATAGCTCCATCCTCTCAATTCTGTATTACAATTATCTGGGTATGTGTCTTTTTTTAAAATAAGAGTTTATTATTTTTTTTAGAGAAAGGGGAAGGGAGGAAGACGAAGGGAAACATAAATGTGAGAGAGGACATTGATCAGTTGCCATTTGCTCGCTCCCAAGTGGGGACCTGCCCATAACTCAGGCATGTACCCTGACTAGGAATCGAACCAGTGACCTTTTGGTTCTCAGTCCAGCATGCAACCCACTGAGCCACATCAGCCATGGCTGGGTATAGGTCTTATGTCCCTCAACCAATTGTAAGCTCTTGGAGGACAGGCTTCATGTCTGATTCATTTCTGTATCTTCAGTTTTAGAGGAAGAAAGTTACAGTTCCAGGTTAGCAAATAGCTGATGGCTAAATAAATGACCATAAAAAATGAACTCCAAAGGACCAGCAGTCATCGAGTATTCAGAGTGGGGTAGTAAAAAACTCATAGTGAAAGCCATGTAAAAGTCAAGCATTCCTCAGAGGTCACATTCAACACGGTGCCAAGGCTTCAAAAAGAGAAGGTGGGATGAGTCCTGAGTTACCTTTCTAGGCCTTTAGATTAATTAGAACTGTTTATTCCCGTAAATGGAACTCACTGAACATTCAACAATTTTTCCTATTCTCTGCTAGATATTGGAAATAGAAAAATAATTAAGATACGGTATGTCTGGAGATATTTCCAGTACACATTTATGATCTGATGTGAAAACTCCATCATCTCTCATCACCAACATACTGATGTCTGACCTACCCAGCCTCAAAACTACATTCTAGGCTTGGAGACCCTGAAGTTGTCAGTCTTGGGTATTCCATTTAGTTAATATTTTGGGGGTTGTCTGGTAGATACCAGGCCCTGTACCAGCTGCTGGACATAGACTGGTGAATAAGATACATAGTCTTTCTCATGAAGATCACCATCTATCAAGTTGCTTGTAGTTATCCAAGGATTAAGTACTTTCTGACCTCTTTGCGCCAGTACACACTGTTGTTCTTGTCTTTTGGCAATGGAGTGTTTACCCTGTTTGTCTCCCTGCTAATTAGTGAGCTCTTTGAGGATATACGTAGATTTTTTGCATGTTCACCATCCCCCACACCTCAGAGAGGTGCTGAAACACAGTAGGCATAAAAAATAGCCATCAAAAAGAGTAATTTATTAAGTCAATATAATTTCAATCTGAATTTCAGCAGAATTTTCTGCAAACATGATACTCATCAAAAATAAAGGGCCACAAGTTGCTAAGATGATTCTAGATAAAGAAGTGGCCCTGACTTCTGTTAAAGATGGCGGCATAGGTAAACTTGGCTCACCTCTTTGCACAATCACATCAAAATTACAACTAAAATAAAGAAGAACCATCGCTCAGAACCATCAGAAATTGAGTTGAATGAAAGTCTGAAATGACATAATTAAAGAAACCACATTCATCCAGACTGGTAGAGGGGTGGAGATGCACAGATGTGGAATGGGCTGGTTCCCCACCCACATGTGCATAAAAATTCAGGAGGGATATCTCGGGAGCAAGGAGTCCCAGCCTCACACCCAGACCCCCAGCCCAAGGTTCCAGTGCCAGAAATATAAGTCCCCATAACTTCTGGCTGCAAAAATCGGAGGGGATTTAAAAAAAAAAAAAATCAGAGGGGATTTAGTCAGTGGAAAAAACTTCTGGAGTCCCAAGCAGTTCCTCTTAAAGAATCCACACACAAACTTACTCAGACTCATTCTCTCTGAGCTCCAGCACTAGGCTAGCAGCTTGGAAGGCACCAGTGGCACACAGGGAGGAACTGAAGTGTCTGGCATCAAGGCAAGAGCTGGGGGATAGCTTTTTCCCAGGTAAAAAGGAGGGCAGAGGCCACTGTCCCTTTTCTGAACCCTCCTCACAGAGCCACAAAATAGGCATGAAGGTGCCATATTTGAGACCGTATCAACCTGGCTAACACTGTTTGCATCACCTTGGGGATCTTCTGAGACTACATCCCACCCAACTACCAGGCCTACCCAAGCTGAACAGAGACTTCTCCATATGAATGGCTGGCCTTGGCCCATGTTTCACAACTTCCTTAATCCCCTCAAACAAGCCACAGCTGGCCTCACTGAACCCTCAGCCCCCATACCTCTTGCTAAGTAGCCCCAGTCCTGGTACTAGCAGCAGCTAGCCTAGATTCACAGCTTGGCTTTGCCTGGGACTCTCCAAGCCCAGCACAAGTAGCAGCCATCTCATACTGCTTTATAGCTCAGGCAGGGGGAGCCAGGAGAAAAACACAGGGGTTGACCGTGGCCTGCACCACCCAGAAAATCCCAGAGCTGGCATACTCCATGGACAGCTACAAACCATGTCAGAGCATCACCACCCTGTCCCTGCATGGCTGATCCTCCACAGAGGGTGGAGGTTGGTGGTAAGTGGTCACAGCCAGTCCTTGCAGCTGACTGGCCTGGGTAAATCCCTCCCATTGATCTGCCAACAGCAATGAATGCTCAACTACAAGAGGAGGGTGTACTCAGCCCACACAAAGGGCACAATTTGAGTACCCAGCTTGGATGATAGGGAAGGCCTGTGTCACTGGATCCTACAGGACACCTACTACATTAGGCAATGCTACCAAGACAGGGAGTCATAGCAGCTCTACCTAACACATAGAAAAAATACAAGGAGGCTGCCAAAATGAAGAGACAGAGAAACATGGCCCAAATGAAAGAACAGATCAAAACTCCAGAAAAAGAACTAAACAGAATGGAGATAAGCAATCTATCATATGCAGAGTTCAAAACACTGGTTATAAGGATGCTCAAGGAACTTAGTGAGGACCTGAACAGCATACAAAACATCCAGTCAGAAACAAAGGATACACTAATTGAAATAAAGAACAATTTATAGGGAAACAACAGTAGAATGGATGAAACCAAGAATTAAATCAGTGATTTGGAACATAAGGGAGCAAAAAACAACCAATCAGAACAACAAGAAAACAGAATAAAAAAAAACAAGGATAGTATAAGCTGCCTGAGGGACAACTTCAAGAGTTCCAACATTTGCATTATAGGGGAGACAGAAGAGAAAGAGCAAGAAATTGGAAATCGATTTGAAAAAATAATGGAAGAAAATTTCCCTGATTTGGTGAAAGAAATAGACATACAAGCCCAGGAAGTACAGAAAGTCTCAAATAAGATGAATGCAAGAGGCCCATTCCAAGGCCCCTTTCCATCTATCTTGAGTCTCATTATAAGCAAAATGCCAAAGGTTAAAGATAAAGAAAGACTCTTAAAAGCATCAAGAGCAAAGCAGTTAGTTACCTACAAGAGACCTCCCATAAGACTGTCAGCTGATTTCTCAAAAGAAACTTTACAGGCTAGAAGAGATTGGCAAGAAATATTCAAAGTCATAAAGAGCAGGGACCTACTGCCAAAGTTGCTCTACCCAGCAAAGCTATCACCTAGAATCGAAGGGCAGATAAAGAGCTTCCCAGACAAGAAAAAACTAAAGGAGTTCATCATCACCAAACCATTATTACATGAAATGTTAAAGGGACTTATTTAAGAAAAAGATGATCAAAACTATGAACAATAAAGTGGCAATAAATACATGTCTATCAATAATTGAATCTAAAAACAAACTAAGCAAACAAGAACAGAGACAGAATCATGGAAACAGAGAGCATTTTGATGGTTGACAGATGGGAGGGAGGTATGGAGGAATCAGTGAAGAGCTGAGGAGATTAGAAAGTACAAAGACCTATTACAGAATAGTTAATGGGGATATAAAGTCCAGTATAGGAAATGGAGTAGCCAAAGAACTCACACACATGACCCATGGACATGAAAAAATTGTGGGGATTGCCTGAGGGAGTGGGAGGGTGCTTGCTGAAGCGGGCAAAGGGGGAAAAATTGGAACGATAGCATAATCAATAAAATATAATTAAAATGATAAGAAAAGAGAAGTGGCCCTGACTGGTGTGTCTCAGTGGGTTGGGCGTCGTCCCATGAGTGGAAAGTATGCTTGTTCAATCCCTGGTTCGGGGGGGGTGTGAGAGGCAACTAATGTTTCCCTCCTTCCTGTCTCCCTCCCTTTTACTCTCTCTAAAAATGAATAAATACCATCTTAAAAAAAGAGAAGGGGAGTTCAAAAGAAGGGGACTCCTTTGAAAAAAATTGCAAAGTCACAGTAATTAAAACGTACTGTCTATAGCAACAAGAATGTAGATACCAGAAACAGACTCATATAAATGGGAATTTGCAACCTGCTTAGTTGGTTTTAAGAGAACAGAAACATGACTCTGTCCTAAAAAAAGATGAAGTAATAAATGGTATTCAGAAAACTGGCTTACAATGTGAAGAATAGATGTAAACTATATCTCATAACATATTTTAAAAATTATACTCAAATGGATCGAAAATGGAAACATGAAAAATACTTTAAATAACACAAACAAGGTTGAAATACAAATGGCTGACCAAAAGAAGATATTTGCAACACATATAAATTAAAAAAAAAAATTTTTTTTTAGACAGAGGGGAAGGGAGGGAGGAAGAGAGGGAGAGAAACATCAATGTGTGGTTGTCTCTTGCACGCCCCCTACTGGGGACCTGGCCCACAACCCAGGCCTGTGTCCATACTTGGAATTGAACCCATGACCCTTTGGTTTGCAGGCCGGCACTCAATCCACTGAGCCACACCACCCAGGGCACATATAAACTTTGAAAGCATTCAGAATTCATATTTTTAAGTACTACAAGTCAATAAAAAAAGGGCAAACAGTTCAATAAAATACTGGAGAGAAGATATAAACATACAGTTCACTTAAGACAAAATCTGAATGATCAAAACCTATATTTAAAAAGTCCTCGGCCTCCCTAGTAATAAGGAAATTGCAAATACTTCGTCTTTTAAGATTGGAAAAAAATTAGAAGTTTATAATATGAAAGACTGGCAATAATATGGAGAAATGGGCCTCCTCATAAACACTTCCAGCACATCTTTATTCTGACTAGCTATATATTCAGTGGTTAGGTTATTTGAACAGTGAAGCTCTAGAGACTCACATGTGCACAGACACATGCAATGTTTCTAATTGCAAAAACCATAAAACTCTAGTGTCCATTAGTTGAGGAATGGATGAATGAAATGCTATATATCATACAACTGAATATTAGTTAAGTTAAAAGGAATACTTAGATGTAAATATACATAAACATGGACAGACCTTAAAAAATAGCAATGTGAAATAAGTTATAGATAATACACAGAAAATAGCACTTATTTTCATTTACAAAAACAAAATTAATACAATACTTATACTTTGCATATACACACTTTTTTTGAATGGACTGAAGAAAACACAGCTAAATATACAGTTGCTTCTGGAGGGGATGAAAAGTAATGGATCTGAGAATAGAAGACAGATAAGTTCAACTCTATTTTATCTTTTTTAAAAATGAGGAAGCAAATAGATTATAATGTCAATCGTCAATTTAGAGTAATGGGTATACAGTGTATATAAAACTCTGTATTAAGTTTCACAAAATAAAAATAATCATCATTTTAAGTAAATGAGACGGCTGTAGGTGGTGTGAATATTACCCTGTAACTTCCTGAAGGCTCCCAAATAGTTCTCTGGCATTCTAGACATGGTGAGCCTACAGGTCATCCCAGCTCTGTTCACCGGATAGACCCAGCAGGAACGCCTAGGGAGCGTGAGCAGGGGCTTGTGAGGTGTCAGGTCCGGAAGCACAAATAACAGGGTGTTAGAAATGAATTACGGTACTAAGCTATAAGTTGGGGTGCAGCACAGTGAATAAGGTATATAAGAAGAGGGGAAAGGTACGAGTTGGAGACTTAGGATGTGGGGTAGGAAAGAGTACCGAGATGTGTGACCTGGCTCCGGAGAGGTGAGAACCGAAGAAACAGTTTGGGAGCCTTGGAGGTCCCGCACGGCTCTTCAACACCTGGAGCCGAAGCCGCGCGGACACTTCCACAGTTCCTCGGAATCCGCTGTTTTGGCCACCCCTTCTCCCTTTCGGCCAGTACCCTGCCACCAGCAATCCCCAACGCCCATCACCGGGGACAATGAACCTCGAGGAGCCACCGCGGCCTCAGATCGTGGACTACAAACCCACTCTCCCGCCAATTCGACCCTCTGAACTCCGCCTTCTGACCGGAAAGAGTCTCTTCCGCTTCCCGAAGCCCGGAAATTCGTCCTGGGACTCAAGAAATCTGTTTCTAAAAAATGACTCCCACCCAGGCAAAAATGACATGTGCTGTGACCAGTAGAACCCAATCACGTGTTAGATGTATATTCTCATTCAATACAAATCTCCCCTCGAGAGAGCGGAACGGAAACGTTCGGGTCAGATTCGATGCATTCTGGGAAATGTCGTTCTTGGCCTCCACGCTTCACTCTTTGATGTCTGGAGTGAGCGAGCGTCGCGAAAGCGGACGGTTTATGGATCCTTCCCTTTGGTACTCCAAAGAGGAGAATTGTTGAAATATTTGTCTCTAGAATAATACAAGCCCAATTTCTCATTTCCCAAGAACGTCCCCCGCCGAAGCTTGAAAGTACAGGGGAACTGTCCTCCTTGACCTTTAAATGAGTAGCAGGTAGATGGTCTCTTAGTCCCTGTCAGGTCTCAGTTTATCTTGATGCTCCGCCCCCATGCGGTAGCCTACGCCGTCGATTGGCTAGGAGCCCTTGAGCGGCGGAAGCAGCTGGCTAGCGCGCTCGCTGTGGAAAGGGAGAGCCATGAAGATGGCGGTGGTGGTGGAGGTGCAGGTTGGAAAACGTATTCCCAGGAAACACGAGCTGGATGAGGTAAGAGCTGAGAGTCAAGGAGAGACTCAGCCTGAAACTGCTAGAAGAAGAGGGGAGGTAATTTACTGGGAGTAATTAATTTCATAGGAGAGACGGGGTCCGGAGAGGGAAGGCGCTAACTGGTGGGCGGATGCGCGGAGAGGGAAATCTGAGGTACCCTGAACTCGGGTACTCGAAGATGGTCTTGGAGGTAGAAGACTTGCAGTAACCTCAGGGGTGGAGATGGAGGACAGAAGAGAAGCCAGAGGGCTGGTGGTATAAAATTTGAGATTACTGGCTGGGGGCCCTGGGGTAGGACTAAAGGGCTGAGAAGGTAGGTTGAGTTGGAGGGGCGTGGACTTCTGCAAGGAAAGGTCGGGCTTTCCACTGTGGGAAAAGACTAATTTGGTTTCTTTTGGGGGTTGGGGATGCGGACCGGGGAAGAGTGCTCATCTGCTAGTATTATAGCTTTCAGGTTTTTTTTTTTTTAAGATTTTATTTATTTATTTTTAGAGAGAGGAGAAGGGAGGGAGACAGAAAGGGAGAGAAATAGCAATATATGGTTGCCTCTCACATGGCCTTCATAGGGGACCCGGCCCGCAACCCAGGCATGTGCCCTGACTGGGAATCGAACCGGGACCCTCTGGTTCCCAGCCCGCGCTCAATCCACTGAGCTACACCAGCCAGGGCTTGTTTTGTTTTTTAATTCATCAATTAGTAGTTTATTCGTGATTGATTCATTATATTTTTACTGTATTCTTTCAATTTGAGTTAATTTTACGTAAGAGCTATTTTAGTTAGCCTTACAGTCTAGGAGATTGTACATAATGTATGCTTAGTAAAGTTTGGATCAACTAATGAAAGAACGAGTGGATGAATCAATATGGTGTACTAGAATTCATCCATTCACTCATTTAACAGGCATTAAGTATGGCATTTGTGCCTAGTCCTGGGCTAAGTGGTAGGGACACAAGGGGCCTGTCCCATTGAAGAGCCCACAGTCCTACTGTGGGAGACACACAAGACTAGTCATTGCATCAAAACTATACTGTAATGGTGGCACTGAGGAGAGGGGACAGATTCTGTTTGGTCTGGGGAAGGTATCCCAGAGGAGCTGAGTGTTAAAGGATAAATGAGCGCTCTCTCTCTTAGACCTATGAGTTCTTTGAGGGTGAGCTTCTTGAGGGTATATGTCTCCTCTGTGTGTTCAATTGGTGTGTTCAATTACCAGTGGTCCTAGAAGGAATCACGAGAAGGAAGGAGATACTGAGTTTGAAGGGAATGAAAAACTGGAGAAGCAGAGAGAGAAGGTGAAAAAGGCAAGGGAAGAGATCCTGAGCTTAAAGATACATAGGAGTGCTTGTGTTCTTACACATGACAGCTAGTGAACAGCACTGAGGAACGGGAGGAAGGAAATTAATGATCAGAAATGGAACCTGTGGAATGTCTGGAGGATCAGAATCTTACAGGCCCTGGCCTTGTCGTCGGTGGTGGGGTGGGTGGGGAGAATTGAAGATGAGGCCCAGAGAAAGAGATTAGAGGTGGACTTAAAAAAGCAGAGACTGTGGTTTGGCGGTAGGATGACTTGGAGGATTTGGTTTGCTTCATAGTGATCATGAAGGTGGGCAAAGGAGGCTGAGAAACTGTTGGGTGGTGAGAGCAGGGGCTGGTTTTTTGTTTTTTAAAGATTTTATTTATTTTTAGAGAGAGGGGAAGGGAGGGAGAAAGAGAGGGAGAGAAACAGCAATGTATGGTTGCCTCTCACATGGCCCTCACGGGGACCTGGCCTGCAACCCAGGCATGTGCCCTGACTGGGAATCCAACCGGGACCCTTTGGTTCCCAGCCCACGCTCAATCCGCTGAACTACACCAGCCAGGGCTTAAAGAAGCTTTTAGTACCATACCTTTCAATCACTAGGGACTAGAGGTGTTTGAATACCACTTGGTTGGTGAGGTGGTTGTGAAAATGACCTCCCAAGCCCTTAAGTTTCTGTGATTACAGTTGGCTGCAGTTCAGAGATATATCTGAAAGTGCTTTGAAAAAGGTATATACTGTATTGAAGTTATTGTATATGATTTGTTAGTCTTGTGATCCCCTTTGAGGGAGCCTGATTTTAGGTACATATATTGGGTTTATGATGAAGACACTTTTGATTTTCGCCTCTTAGATTTTCTTCTCTAATTGTTTTTAGAACTTAAGAGCGTCTAGCAGTGCCATGCCTAGGGGTCAACTTTACATGTAACCTCACAAACTTCTGTTACCTGTTACTGAGAAAGAATATAATTTGTTGTCTAGAAATTTTGTATAGACTGATTCGGTCCTCTGTGTTTTTAAGAAAGTAACAGTGAGAAGCAGGAATAGTCAGTCAGTCATCCCTTCAAGCTCCAAACAAACTTCCCCCAAAACAAGGGTCTGGTCTGGCAGACCATAGTTTGTGTGTGTGTTTCTGCTAATGTCTTCCCAGCTGTTTCTTAGCATCCTTAACTCATGAAAGAAGGTGAAACCTATCTTTTTACCTGTAATTATGGGGATCTGTGTCATGTACTAGGAAGTCAAAGATGAGTAAGACAGGATCTTTACCAACTTACGGAATAGTGAAAAGACATGCAAATAGCCCTTTACAGTATGAGATCATTGCTATCCATAGTGGAAGAGTGTAGCGAATTCAGTGGGACACAAGGGACAAGCACTTGCGTTGGCTAGGGGAAGTTAGTGAAGTCTTTATGATAGAGATGGGTTTACAAAGAAGCAAGGATTTGCATGTAGCATCAGAGTAGCCTTCCTGTAGCACTTTCTGCTTGGTAGGGACTGTACTGTGGAGCCCAGATTATAAAAGTGTAACGGAGAGCCTAGCAAAAATGCTTTGATACTCTGTCACTCCTTTGGAAAAATTGCACATGCTACGATTTGTCTTTCAGAATGTTGTACCTATGTTTTTCAATATCAGATGCCATTAGTATGATAAGTAGTCTGGAATGGTGGCGATCAGTTCATCCACTATCCATTCCTCTTCTTTTGTGTTTTTCATTATTCTCTAACAGTTGAGGTAATTTAGGCTTCGCTGATTTTCCTGTTTTAGAGAGGTAGATAGAAAAGAGGGCTTAGGAAAAGAGCTACCAATAAAAAGGGCTATTGTTTATCCTTACCGTAAACCAGCCCCTGCTTAAAGCCTTTTCCTTTCGTTATTTCATTTATTACTAACAGTAGCTCTGTCAGTTAGATGATGTAAACCACATTTTGTAAGTGAGGGATCTGAGGCTAGAGAGGTTAAGTAACTTTCCTAGAATTCCAGTTTGTGAGTGGGGAAGTGCAGATTCCAATCCAGGTCTGCTAGTGCGGTGAGACACTGCGTACCTTAATTCCATTTCTTTCTCTATTATTGTGCTCTGGAGGTAGGTAATTTAAAACTATGGTTTCAATTATACGTGAAAATTGATACAATAAATTTAGTAAGTGACTGATTCGAAAGAGCATTTTTAGTCTCATTTGTGAGGTAAGTTATTAATTAGTAAGCTCTATTTATGATCACAGAAGTTAGATTCAGAATATTTGAGACACGCCAACAGTCTTGCAACTATTAAGTGGTATCACTAAAATTTAAACCCAATTTTATACATTCCAAAGTGTTTCCCCTTAAAGACCTAAACTGCAGACTCATCTTACTAAAGTAAACTACCCCTTTCTTTATGTACAAAAGTTCCATCTCCAAAACATGAAACAGCATTTCATTCTTCACAGGTTCAAAGTGGAGGCTAACAAAAGGAATATGGGTTTTTCTGTATAGATCCTTTAATTTACTGATAATTTGATTTTGTTGAACCCCTGGTCACAAGGAGTGATTAGCCCACAGGTAGTTAGGGAGATGAGAGATGAGCTTAGGCTGGGTATTAAACAGGCTATGGTGACTGGCTAAGCTCAGTTCTTTCTCTCAACTTACCAACCACAGGGTACTTGAACATGTTAATAGAATATAGCCTGGGTACTGGCTAGGAGGCCCAGAGCAGATTCAGATCTACTCTTGGACACAATGAGTTCCTCCCAGAAGGGGTAGCTGGCCAGCTCCTGAGAGAAATTGGAGGCATCATTTTGGCACAGAGAGAACTGGCTCGAACCTAAGGTAGAAAAGCACTTAAACATCTAGTCAGGGCCAACCTGTCTGTCTAACCAGTGCTTGCAAATTCTGGATGTGTCCACTCCCAGTGCTTGTTCATCTGCAAAAATGATGTGATATCATGCAGATCACTCAGTAGTTTCCAGCTCAAGCTCAAAGCAACTATTCTAGCCTACAACTACCTTGAAGTATTATTGCCTCAAGTGCATAATTTACCTCTCCTGGGCTCCGTTTTATTCTTGCTAAAAGAGGAGGTTGGACTAGATTGGTGGTTTTTAAACCTTTATTTAGTCACAAAACCCTTTATTGAAACAAAATCTCATTTTGAAGCCTACAGTCCTTGAAGGGACTCAGAATGCCTTTCAAGGAGCTTTCTCTTACTCCCTGCTGATTGGGTGACCCTACTTTATATTCTTTCAGATCCCTTTTACTTCCTCTAGCCCAGCCCTAGCAACCATTATTTTAATTGTCTGTCTCACCTATTAGACTGTTCACTACATAAGAAAGCCAAGTCCAAGTCTGTTTTGTTCATTGTTGTAGTCTCTTTGCTCAGCATGGTGCCTGATACACATATATACATCTGGCATCTAATAAGTGTTTGATAATTATCATTTTTGAGCAGTAGTAATAATAGCTACCATTTAGCAAATGTTTATGATATGCCAGTTCCTCTGCTTAGTAGTCCATACTTGTTTTTAAAGAGAGGATGAGGAAGAGAGGGAGAAAAACATTGGTGTGTGAGTGAAACATCAGTCCGTTGCCTTTCACAGGTGCCCCAGCTGGGGACTGAGCCTGCACCCCAGGCATGTACCCTACTGGGAATCAAACCAGTGACCTTTTGCTTTGCTGGATGATGCCCAACCAACTGAGCCACACCGGCCAGGGCAGTACATACTTTTTGATCGAATGTTTATAACATCCCTGCGAGAAATGAACTGTTGAGTTAAATCATATCTAAAACTTTTTCTGATTACTCTCAGGCCTTTGTTGGCACTATCCTGCCTGCCTAGAATACCTTTCCTTTCCCTCCAAATTCCACTTGAACTTTAAGGTTGTTCTAGCTCGGGGCTCTCTTGGCTTCTGGAACTATTCTGATCTACACCGATAATTTCTTTCCCAGAGTTTTGTAATTTTTCTCTGTGTTCATTTATTGTCAAACTTTTTGGAAGTACCTGCTGAGTGCCAGGCACTGTGCACTATACCTGATAAGACCAAGATGGATGAGGAGTTCACAGATGAGCATAGGTAGATAGATAAGTACAAAAATGTGTCACAGGTGCTGTGATATTGGGTACATCAAGTTTAAAATGGCAGTCCATGTCATATCTCCTCTTCCTAGCTAGATTGGTAACCCCCAGAAGGCAGGGTGTGGTAGTTCCCATCCTTGCTTCTTTAAGTAATAATCACTGATTTGTTTTGTGTTTTGTTTTTCCTCTTGTGGGTCTCTCCCTGTAGACATTTGGTAAATGTTCCTTGTTTCCAGGGGTTTTCTTCTCTAGGGATTGTCAGTGAAAGCCAAGATCTTACTGTGTGTTTGAGTCATGTGTGACTGAAATTTAATCTTGGATATCTGATCATATATTTTGGCATTTTTTTTTCTTCCTTTTTTTTTTTTTCTTTTTTAGAAAGAGGGAGAGAAAGAAACATCAACGTGTGAGAGATACATTGACCAGTTGCCTCTCACATGCCCCCACTTGCGGGCAGTCCAGGCATGTGCCCTGGCTGGGAATTGAACCAGCAACCTCTCGATTTGCAGGCCAATGCTCAATCCACTGAGCCACCCCAGCAAAGACCTATTTTGGTTTTTTTTTTAAAGGCATGTAAAATGAGTAGTAGCATAGTATACTGGGGGAAAAACTAGAGTAGTAAACAGTAGACCCAAGTTCTAGACTAGAAGTAGCAGATTTGTTTTATCTCAGAGATGGCCGAATGATAGTAGATGCTTAGAAGGCTATGTTGAGAAGGATTCTGAGGCCAAGGCTCAGCAGGAGAGTGCCGAAGGTGAAATAATATGGAATACTTGCTCTGTCCCAGTTCCTTCATAAGTGTTTTATACACATTTTAGTACCATTAGCCTTATAAGGTTGGTACTATTATGGTTATCCCCATTCTACAGATGTGGAAACTGAAGAAAAGACTATTTAAGTAATTTGCTTAATGTCATACAGCTATGGGACAGAGCTGGGGTTCAAATCTAAGACTCTAGTACCTGTGCTGTTAGTCACTCTGGGCAATATGAGCACTATATGCTTTTCTTACTGTTTTACACTAGACATTTCTGTCTAAATGTGGGACTTCAGAGGTGATTTGACTGGGGTCATACTGTCTCTCTCTCCCATAAGACTGGATTCTCCTTGAAAGTCCTATTTATACTTATATCCCTGGTGCCTGGCATAAAGTATGATTCAATAAATATGTGAAGATATGAACTCATGAGGGATTCCAACCTTTCTGTACCTTGGTTCTTTACCTATAAAATGATTGGTTTGGAATAGGTGACCTTAGAGGTCTCTAACAGCTTTGAAAGTCCTGGATCCCAGTGTTTGACTATGCCTTATGTTTCCTATAATTCCTCTCAGGTATTCAGTAAATACTAGCGGATGACTGAACAAAGGTATAATTATTGTTAATAATCTGTGCTAATAATAGTGGATAAGAGAAGAAAAATGGTGATAGGAAAGTTGAAGATAAAAAAGCCAATACATTGCGGGGGGGAGGTGGGGCTGGAGGGGAAGAGAGAGGATGCAAATAACTGTAATTGAACAAAAAAAAAATAAAATAAAAAAAAAAAAGGCCAATACATGATCTCGAGTTCCATAACCATTAACTTTGTATGTGGAGTCTCACACTGTGATGGAAACAGGTCTGCAGACAGTCTTCCCTGTTTGGTTTCCCATTACAGCACCTCCCATCCCCCGCTTACTCTTGCTTTCTAAGTTACTTTTTGATTAACCTTATGAGTTAATAACTTATCTAATTCCAGAAGGAGTTTAAGGAGTCATTTGATTAGTAAAGGGGGATTGGAGAGAGAGGAAGATGAAGAGAAGTGTTCTAGCTCCTTGAATGAAGGGACTGTCTTTCTCATCTCTGTACATTCCTCAGTGCTTGACACATAGTAGACACTAATATATTTATTGAATAAAGGAGAATGTAGATACAGATTCTGCTCAAGATTAAGGAAGTGTTGACTAAATCAAAGGTTAACTGACATAAATAGCGCTTGACAAATATTTGCTTATAAACTGCATATGAAGCATTTTCATGTTTAATTAATGCCACATTGCTTCTTACCAGTGAGTTATAGGCACAGAATCTTTCTGTGCGGGCTCTGCTTTCTGCCACCAGAGCCCCCTATACAGGTTTCTGTCAGCAGTTACCATGTGGCATTGTTTGTGTCCCCTATTAGGCAGTGAACTCCTTAAGGGGACAAAATGATATCTTTCTTCATCTATGTATTCCCAGCACCTAATCTCTCACAGTAGCTATAATACGGTAGATATTCAAGTGTTTATTGAAATTGAATCTTAAATCTAGTCCATCTACCCATATTGAACCCAGCAATCGCTCAGTCTGTGTTTAAACCCTGCTAATGATAGGGAGCTTATCATTCTACAGTAAGTCTGTTCTCTCTTTGAATACCTCTGTTGCAAAATTCTTCAAGTCCTCTTGGTACCTTTTCCCAGATCTTGCTTCTTTCCATCTTTGACCCTTGGAGAGGCACAGGTGCTGCCAGAGAATGCCTCTGGAGAAAATAGGCTCAGTCCACCTGGAACTATTTGGCCTGAAATTTTACTCCGTGAAAGCCAACCGAAGATAATTTATCTGGTGTCATTCCTCATCTCTACTTTATTTCATTGTGTTTTCCCTTCTTGAAGTCATTTGTTATCTCTTCACTCCTCAGAGGAAAATCTGTAGGTAAACATAAACTCATTAGTTCCCTCTGAAGTGCAGCGTTCCAAGAGCATGGCCCGCTGGGTCCTCCAAGCCCTGGAGGGGCTGAAAATGGTGGAAAAGGACCAGGATGGGGGCTGTAAACAGACACCTCAGGGACAGAGATCTGGACAGACCTGCTGGACAGGTGGCGGCTGCCAACAAGAAGCATTAGAACAAATGATGCTGAGTTAATAAATTGCCTCATTCATTAAAAAAAATGAATAAATAAAGTGCAGCTTTCCCTGGGGAATGCAGAGTTATAGCCATGGGACTTCTGGCCCTGGGCAACTAGAGAGAAACAGTGCAGAAAGGGGAAGCAGAGAGCTGGAGGCAGAGCACATAAGCTCTGCCAAGATTTGTGTTACCTCTGTCCTTTCCCCTTCTGGTAGGGTGTTCTCAATAACTGAATGCCTCTGTTACTTAAGAGGTCTCCAGTGACATTTTACCCCCCGTATTGCCCATAGGATTGAGCCCGACCTCTTCTTGAGTCTGTTATTTAGTGCCTTGCAACAGTCTTTTCTCCTTTTATTCTAATGATGACAATGATAGCTAACTTTTTTAGTGCCTACTATGTGCCAGGCATTATGCTAAGCATTTTACATGCATTAGCTCTTTAATTCTATTTGAATATTATTATTATCTTTATTTTTCAGATGAGGAAAACTGAGGGACAGCTAAGTAATTTATTCAGGTTGCATAGCTTGTAAGTGGAATTAGCATTTAAACCTGGCAATGTGACTCCATAATCTCTATTTCTGGTGTATTCTATGATATGCATTCACTATTTTCAAAGTTGACTGTATATTTACTAAGCATTTAATTTTGCCACATATTTGAGTTGGTCTTGGGAATTCCTACGTGGTTAAAGAAACCTTCTCTGCTCCAGAAGAGTTCATGTTCTAGTGGGAAGAGGAACCCATTAAGTGATAAAGACAATATAGTGTGATGAGTAATGTACAAGGTACCACAGTCACATGGAAGAAAGAGTGCTTAAGTGTATCGGGGAGAGTTAGAGAAGGCTTCAGAGAGGATATGACATTGGGCTGATTCTTAAAGGAGGGGTAAAAGTTTACCACATGGCTAGGAAGCCTGTTTACGCCACTGTAAAAACATATATGTGAAAGAATGAAAGCATGAAATCTTTAATCCTCAAGCATACTATTCTCCACTAATAAAACATCTATTGGTAACTTGTTGCTTTGTGCAAAGCACTGTTAGGCACTTGGTATGAGAGAAAAGATGCTAATTCATGTTTCTTGCCTTCAAGAAGCTTATAGTTCAGTTAGACAAATATGATATGTAGCCTAGTTGGAAAGGAAGTAGCTATAATTGTAAAATTAGACATATAAATACCTTATCAGTAGTAAAAATCAGGTGCTATTGGGGAAGTAAATCTCATTTCATTGGTATGATTAGGAAAGGCTTCATGGAGGGGGAGCCGTCTGAGCTGGGCCTTAATGGATGATTAAATTTCACTAGAGGGTGTATTAGGAATAAAGGCCTCCCAAGTAAATGTGAGAGAGAAGGATATGTTTGGGGATCAACAAGTAAGAGAGGACTAAGTGCTAACTCTAGAAACAGGTTGAGACCAACATGAGGTTGACTTTGAATGCCAGCTGGGGATTTAAGATACTGGGGTGACCAAAAAGTTTGTTTAGTTTTTTTTGTACAATGGCTCTAGTAGTGCTTAGTTGTTTTTATTTCATCTAAGCAATTTTGTTAGATTGTATTCTGACAGCTGTCATCAGTGTGCATTTAGAAAAAACATCAAAATTGGTAAGTTTTTGTGCAGCCATTTTAATGGTAAGCAGCTATAATTCAGTGTGTCATCAGTCATCAGTGTCATCAGTGTGCATTTAGAAAAAACATCAAAATTGGTAAGTTTTTGTGCAGCCATTGAAGATGGAAGAAGATACACAACATTTTCGGCATATCATGCTTTATTATTTTAAGAAAGGTAAAAATACAACTGAAACAAAAATTTGTGCAGTACATGGAGTAAGCGCTGTGACTGACTGAATGTGTCAAAAGTGGTTTGTGAAGTTTTTTTGGTACTATTGATAGTTCGGCCAAATAATTCTTTGCTGTGGGGCTGTCTTATGCATTGGAAGATGTTTAGCAGCAGCCTTGGTCTCTACTCACTAGAAGCCAATAGCAGGAGATAGCCGACATACTCAAAATATCCAAATCAATAAAGTTATTGGTGAAAATGAAAATTGTGTCTTTTACAGAAAAAACTAAATGGACTTTTTGGCCCAGGGACCCCCAACCTCAGGGCCATGGACTGGTACTGGTCTGGGCCTGCTAGGAACTGGGCCACGCAGTAGGAGGTGAGCTTGAATGTAATGCATGTGAATCATACTGAAAGCTCCCGCTCCACCCCGTGCCCCATCTGTGGAAAAATTGTCTTCATAAAACTGGCTCCTGGTGCCAAAAAGGTTGGGGACTGCTGCTTTGGCCAACCCAGTATGTGTATTTGTTCCTTTAGTCATCCATTATCGAGTGCTTCTATATACCAGTACTGTGCTGGGGACACAAAAATAAAGACATAGCTCCGACTTTCGGGGGGCTAGTAGTCATATAGAAGAAGACAGACATAGAAACAAATAATTGTAGAATAGTGTAAGTGCGTGTTATGACTGTGGTGGCACAAAAGAGGGGATGATTAACCCTGCTTGGAATCACTAAAGAAGATGCTTGAGTTAGTTCTTGAGGATATATTTGAATTCAATATATAGTCCCTGAGGTAGGGAAGAATGGTTTTAGCAAAGCGAAAAGATAGGCAAAGTCTTGGAGGCATTAACAACATGGACTGTTGTGGGAACTATAAAAATTTATGTATAGCTGGAGTATAGATTAAACTTAAGGGATGGCAGTGAGTAATAAGGTTGAAGAGTCTTTTTTAACAACATGCTAAGAAGCTCGGGCTTCTACCATGTTCAGATCTATGTCCCAGAATGATCAAAGCTCTGGTAGAAGTATTGAAGTTATTTTTGGAGGGATCAGGTTGGGGAGAGGAGAAGGAGTACTACGGTAGTCTAAGATAAATATGATGAGCTGAGCAAGAATAAAGGCAGTAAGTGTGGAGAAAAGTGAGCAGCTATAAAAATATAAAAAAGCAATGCTTCCACTTACTTTTTTTGACCATTCCATTCCTCTTCCTAATTCATTTATTCACATATTCATCAAGCATTTGTGTATTTACTTTTATTATTTTTTAATCCTCATCCAAGGATATGTTTTTTATTGATTTTAGAGAGAGAGAAAGGGGGAGGGAATGGGGGGAGAGAGAAACATTGATGTCAGAGAGAAACATGGATTAGTTGCCTCCTGTACATGCCATGATGGGAGATGGAACCTGCACTCTAGGTATGTACCCTGACTGGAAATCAAACTTGCAACCTTTTGATGCATGGGACGATGCTCCAACCAACTGAGCCACCCGACAAGGGTTCATCAAACATTTATTAAGTGTGTAACCTGTATTGTTTATTCTTCAAATGTTTGTGACTTAAGTATATCAGGCATTTTTCTAGGTCCTAGTAATTCAGCAATGAACAAGACATCCTAGGTCTTTGCTGTTGTGAAGTTACTTTCTAATGGGTGAGTCCAAATAACAGATAAATAACAAACATAACTCCAAATGGTGATTCGTGCTCTGAGGAAAGTAGGGTAATGTGGTAGAGAACAAGGTGCTCCTTTAAATAGGGTGTTTATGGAAAATCTCCTAGGAGATGATATTTGAACCAAGACCTGAATAATGAAGACTTAGCAATTTGAAGATTTAGGAGCAGACATGTGTCAGGTGGAGGGAGAAGCAAGTTCAAGGTGGTGCGAATGAGCTAAGCATGTGTTGGGACCAAAACGACGGCCAGTGTGACTATTATAGTAGCAAGGGAACTATATGAGGTCAGGGAGTTTGGCAGAGTCAGATCTGTAAGGACTTATAGATGCCGATAAACATACTGAATTTTATTGACAGTCCAAGGAAAAAATTTTGGATTTAAATAAAAAATTTTGGTTTTAAAAATGGAAGTTAAGTGAGCTGATTTATATTTTTAAAAAGGTCTTTCTGGCTGCTTTCAGGAGATTGGATTGTAGCGGGGAGCTTTCAAGGAGAGCAAGATGAGAAATAGTGTTGGAGTGAGAGGTGGGTGTGGGGGAGGGGCAGAGGAGTCCTTGGAGAAAAGTGGGTGAATTTAGATTGTTTTAAACTAGAGCCTACAGGACTTACTTGCAGGTGAATTGGATTTGGGCTGTAAGGAAAGAAAATAATTGAGCTCGACTTCCAAGGTTTTGGGGGTTTGTTTTGCTCTGACTTGATAATTGGCAACACCATGGTTCATAGTATCTTGTGCTGAAACAGGCAGACCAGGGAAGACATTTGGAGGGATGAGGGAGGAAATGTGAAACATTCTATTTGGCTACATTAAGCGTGAAGTGCTGGTAGTTAAACATCTAAGTGGTGGTGTTAATTAGATAAGTGGAAATGCGGACTTAGTTTAGACATTGGTCTGGCACTCTGAAGATCTGGCTTTTTATCCTAGTTCTGCCACACAGATGTTACTTGAGGCAAGTTAGTACAGCACTCTTGAGTCACAATGTTATCAGCTTTAAATATTAATAAAGTTATTTGTTATGCCAGGCTCATGTATATGGGGGGAGAATTCTGTTCATTCATCTATCCATTCATCAAACATACTCTGAACGAGGCACTGTTTTAGCTGTGAAGGATAATGAAGACATAGGCCCTGTCCTCAGGCTTCTCATAGTCTAGTGAGAGAGTTAGTCAAATAAACAGATGTAACAACTGCTATACTAGAGAGAAGCACAGAAACCTCTGGGAGCACAGAAAATGGTAGGCAAGGGGTCAGGAAAGGCTCCCCAGAAGTGGTACTTCAGCTAGTGTGAAAGATGACTGGAAAGTAACCAACCAAAGAAGGAAGGGAAGGGCCCTCCTGACAGAAGGAACACGTGCAAGGTGGGAGGGGACAGGGAGAGAATGGCACTGCCAGGGAACTGTGTGTAGTTTAGTGTTACTGGAACATCAGAGTAGAAGGTGGGGAGTAATCAGGAAGTAGGGACTGGAAAGGGAGACAGGTGCAAGATCATACAAGGCCTTATATGCTGTGCTAAGGAGTCTGGATTTTTATGTGTGATGGATGATTGACTATGGAGGAGCTTTAAGCACTTAGCTGAGTGACATGGATCAGGTTTGCATTTTAGAAAGATCACTCTGGGGACAGAAATGGAGAAGGGATTAAAGAGGCAGGGAAGACTTGCCTTAATCCAGGTAAGTAGGGTTTCCAGATTTATCTAATTCCAAAGTACATGTCCTTTCTGGTATATTTTATATAGTACAGAGTAACATATGTTAAGTGACAGAGGAATGGGGGGACAGAGGAAGGTAAAACTGGAAAGGCAGTCAGGTCAGACTGTGGCCTGGTGTGGTCACAAGAGCTCACTTCCAATGCTCTTGTGGAGGGCATTGTGTAGCCTGCTGAGGAGTTCTGACTTTCTCTTATGTGTGAGAGAAACGTCAATGGGTTGCCTCTCGCAGATCCTCTAACCAGGAACCTGGCCCTCAACCCAGATATGTGCCCTGACCAGGTTGGAACCAGTGACCTTTCGATTCGCCAGCCCGTGCTCAATGCACTGAGCCACACCAGCCAGGGCTTGAGCTGTATCTTAAAGAGTGAATAGTAGTGAACTAGACAGTGGAGGTCAGGAAAGAATTCTAGAGAGAGAAGACAGTAGGAGCTTTCAGTAGAAGCATTGAGAGGTAAAAAGGAACATGTTAGAATGGTAGGTGGTTCAGTGTAGCTGGAGTAAAAGCATTTTTTGGTGGAGGGTAGTGAGATAAGTAGCTAGTTGAACCAGTTTATAAAGTACCTTGTGTGTCATGCAAAGGAGTTTGGACTTTAAGCTGAAGGCAATAGAAAGTTACCAGAATTTGTCAATGTGTGTCTCATAAAGACAGTCAGATGTAGCAGTCAGATGTGTGTCTCATAAAGATCACTACGGCTGCTCCTGTGTTATGAATCTGTTCTGTCAAGATCAGAGTCAGAGTCACCTTGAAAGTCTCTGAAAAATTTAGGGGAGAGCAAGGATAAAGTCTGTACTAAGGAGGTGTGACAATGAAAGATTCAGGGGAAATTTTATAGGTGGGTAGATCTGATCAGCACATGAATAGTCTAAACTGTAAAGGCTTTAGGGGTTCATAGAAAGGATAGTTCTGGAAGAGTTTCTGGAGGAGGTGACATTTGGGTTGGGTCCTTAAGGATGGGAAGAAAAATATAGAGTGTATGGGAAGCTGGAGTGCATATAGGAAAGAGTGAGAGAGGAGGGCCTGGTGGAGGGGAAGCCAGTCTGAAGAGTAACAAATTTGGTAGGATATGAATTGAAGGATCAAAGAAGGAAATGTTAGGTGCCTCCAATTTGGTAATTGTTAAATGGGAGAGAGGTCATTAAACTATTTCTTCGACTTTTTATGTAGTTGAAAAGTTCCATTTAAAAAGCTTCCCAGCTCAGCTAGCTTGGAGGATGTGCTTTCTTTTGATGGTAGGAGGGGTGGGTGTGGAGGGCAGATAGCAGTTACGGCAGTTATTATAGCTAGCATCTACTTTCACTTCGCTGCCAAGAGTGTACTGTCTGTTAGGCCTTACAGTTTGGCTGAGCATGATCCCCAGGTGATTTATGAGATTTGAAAAGTGAGGTAGTTCCACTTTGATTTATTGGTCTTGAATTCTTGGCAAGGCTAAGAAGTTGGAGAAGAATGTGAATGAGAGGAGAATGGGGAGCCACAAATATGGGTAGGCTGTGGACGTTTGGGCTTTACTTCTTAATCTCATCACCTAGCAGACCACAGTATCTGTGCCCATGAGGTAGTGGCTACCAGCCTGGTTGTTGTGTTGTATTCATACCGGGTTTAGGAGCTAGCTAATGTCTCTCTTCTCTGTGCTTACGCAGCATTTTGTTCATATGTCAGTGGTCATCCTTATCATATTATATTATGCATAATAGTCTGTTCCACCCACCCCAGCCTGTGAATGCCTCAAGGGCAAAGGTTGGGCTTAATCATCTTTAATATTTTGTGAACGAATGAATTCTTTAGTTGCATAGGTGATCAGTCTTTAAGTTTTGGAGGAATCAATTGAGACTTCTGAAATGCCAGGATGCCCTGGTGGATGGCAGAGTTTAGGTCCCTTTGTAGTCAGCAGGTACTTGGAGCCAGAGCAAGAGGCCATCCCTTGAGTGATGGGTATTCCTGATGTGTGCATATGGAAGTCAGTTGATACATTTTCATTGAGTTAATTTGGTCACATCCTGTTATATCACACCTCACCATACTGGAGACATTTTACTTTTACTTCTGTGGTAACTAAGGAAACTGTGGGAGTTTGGAAAGCCATAGTGTTACAGCTGACTGCAAAGCTTTGGAGTTAGACAGATTTGGTGTGAATTACTGTAACATTTTAGCTTTAAGGGACTTTGAAAACCACCTAAGCTAACCTCTCCCATTTTATATGTGGGGAAACAGAGGCATAGAGAGAAATGCCCTTTACTTTGAAATAAAACAAATATCAACAAATAGCCATGCCAGATTAGGACCTACAACTGTTTCTCTTCACTGAGAAAGGTAATTATTGTCCGGAAACCATTTCTTGGGGTGAAAATGGGAATGAGATAAAACCCAAGTAATTAAGACATACCACGCATGGGCTGATTTTCACTGTTTATCCTGTCCAGCGTGTTCTGTTGTTGGAAACCTTTTGGAGAAACCAAGTGTCTACATGTAGCAACAAAACAGCCTTATATTTTACTCTATCTACTCTTCCCCAGATTTATTTTTCTTTATAACGTTGCTATTGGAAATTATTTAATGTATATGAATATATGCTTATTTACATATTTGTCTTTTACATTAGAATGCAGGTTTAAATTTTATAAAGAAAGAGATTTTGTTTTATACCTGTCTTGTGATTGTATGAATGAATGAACAAGCAGATATTTATTAGCTACCATCAAGATGCCAGGCACATGCTTCCCATAACCTTTGCATTTGTAGGTCAGTCACATGTCTCTTTCTTTGTTTGGGTTTGATCATTTATGAATGTATCTAGACCCTTGAACACAGAATATATGTTATTGTCAAATGATTGCCTAATGCCTCTATAGTGCTTATATGAGTAGATTGAGGTTACCATGATTTGTGTGTGTGGATTTGGGCAGTATGAGATTTAAGGTGAACTTAAACCACATGCTGCTTGATCAGATAGTCCCAGTAGAGAAGAGAATCTCAGAAGCCACAGAGCAAAGTGACTTGGCAGCTTGGGGAGACAGACCCAGGGCTAACTTATTCATTAGGTACAGTAGGCACAGTGCCCAGAGATCCACAAAAATGTCTTAATTTCTTTTAATCAGAAAAAATAAGTAGATATAATCCAGCCTGGTTTACACATCTTGATACCAATACAGTCATAAAATATATTTTAATACATTTTTTAATGGAGGAAGCAGCCCAAAATAGCAAAAATACCTAGGTCTCATGAAAGTCATAATGTGGCCCTAGAAGGACCTTGTGACTAATCATTAGCTTGACCATTTAAGGCCCTATGTCCTGATTTTTCCCATAAGGCCTGTGACCCTCTCCCTACAACTCCTGCCTCTGTCCCCAATAACCATAATCTTTAATGAGTCATTTCTTGCCTTTATATCTCATCTGTGCCTTCTGTAAAGTGGAAATGATTATGCTCCCTGGGCTGAGTTAAATGCATGCTTTTAAAACAGTCTAATTATTTTATTTTTTTAGAATAGACCTTAAGTCAGAATTGAGTAAATAAATAAATGAATCAAACATTACAAATAGCTTCAGAGGTTTGCCTGCTTTATTGATTGATTGATTGATTGTATTATATACAGTTCTCCAGCTAATCTTTTATTTTTGTATTTTCTGTGGGTCTGTCACTAAAATTTATAGAGCTGTATGGGCATTCAAGAAAATGATGTGGAAAACAAGGGTAATGTACCATCTTCGAGTTGAGAGCCAGTTATGAAAAATCAGGTACGCATGGGGAATGAATAGTCTTTTCAACAAATGATGCTGAGACAAGTAGATAGCCATATGCAAAAGAATGAAGTTGGACCATACCATATACAGAAATTAACTCAGAATGGATCAGTAACCTAAATGTAATAACTGAAGCTATAAAACTCTTAGAAGAAAACATAGCCATAAATCATGACCAGATTGGGCAATGGTTTCATAGATATGATACCAGAAGCACAAGCAATAAAAGAAAAAAAAAGTTAGACTTAATCAAAATGAAAAACTTGTGTTGCGAAGGATACCACCAAGAAAGTGAAAAGACAACTCACAGAATGGAAGAAAATATTTCCAAGTCGTATCAGATAAGGGAATAAAGAACTCTTAAAATTCAACAATAAAAATATAAATAACCCAATAAAAAAATAGAGGAAGGGTTCTGATAAGACATGGAAGAAGCTTAGAAGTCTCCACTTTGTCCTAGCAAGTAAAAGCCTGAATAAATGAAAATCAGCAGTTCTTTTTAGATCTGTAAGAAAAGTAAGGTCACAGGACAAACTGCTGCCCTGATAATTGGAGAGACCAACAGGCAAATACAGAGAATCAGAATTTAAAGGAGCGGAAACCTCTGGAAACCAGTGCTGGAGTAGGGAAACCTGGACTGTAATTGATGAATTGCTGGAGGCTCAGTGTGGACAATACTGAGAGCTAAAAACTCCAGGGGTACACTCAATCATTGAGGTCCCATTACAGTTTTGTGGGTTTTACCTCCTGGATATCTATCAAGTTTTTACACTGAGTATTGAGAAAAATCCTCTTGTGTTTCTGACATGAAGAAAAGGAACCATTTAAAATTACTACAGGGCATTCTGTTATTCTTAATAAGGTCAGCTATCAGGAGAAACTATTTAACCGTAGCCTCACCTGCTGGGGTTTTATCAGAGATCAGAGCCTAACTTACCTAGGGGAAGGGAAATACACAACTTTAGCCAGCTCTAGCCTTTCATGTGAGAGAAGAGAAATACTGACTCCAGCTCACTCAAGCCATCATGTCTCATCTAATAGGGTGGCTGAGGGACTGAGAAGCACTTAATGAAGTTGACACCGACTCACTAAAAGACTGAAACCCGATCATTAGACTACAGAGTACTTACCCTCCTCCCACATCTTACCATCACATTACTGAAGGCCTGTTTTATAGCAGTTCCTTTTACCTGGTATATCGTGTCCAGCTATCAGGAAAAATTCTAACTACCAAAAGCCAATAAACACAGTTTGATGAGACAGACCAAGCATCGGAATTAGACTCATTTTTGGCAGAAAAAAATAAATTGGACTTCATTAAAATAAAATTTCTTTTGTGTTGCAAAGGCATACCACAAGAACGTGAAGAGACAGCCCACAGAACGGCAGAACATATTTGCAAGTCATAGATAAGGGAATAAAGAACTTTTATAATTCAACAATAAAAATATAAGCAACCCAATAAAATGCATGAAGTATTGTGATATAATTACATGTAAGAAGCTTGGCAATCTCCACTTTGGAATTATTGGACTGGGAATTTAAAACAACTATGATTAATATGTTAAGGGTTCTAATGGGTAAAGTAGACAGCATGCAAGAACAAATGGGCAATGTAAGCAGAGACGGAAATTCTAAGAAAGAACCAAAAAGAAGCACCAGAGATTGAAAACTCTGTGACAAAGAACGCCCTTGGTAGGCTTCTCAGTAGACTGGACACAGCTGATGAAAAGAATCTCTGAGTTTGAGGATATCTCAATAGAATCATATAAAAGTGAAAAGTAAAGAGAAAAAGGACTAGAAAAAAAACAATAGGATATCCAAGAACTGCGGGACAACTACAAAATTTGTATGTTGTGTGTCCCTCAAATTTATATCCTAATCCCCAACGTGATGGTAGTATGAAGTGGGTGTTGAACACACAGACTCAGGGAAAGATCCCTGGACTGAAAATATATCTCTGTTCTGTCCTGGGTCCAGTTCATGGTTCAGACATTGGTCATACCTTGAAACTCTGTCCTCCACAGTGGAGTCTTTGGGAGGTGATTAGGTCATGACGGTAGTGCTGTCATAATTGGGGTTTGTGCCCTTATAAAAGTGGCTCTACAGAGCTCCCTAGCCCCTTCCACCATGTGAGGACACACCAAAAAGTTGGCTGTCTATGAACCAGCAAGCTCCCACTAGATGCAAAATTTGCCGGCACCATGATCCTGGACTTACCGTCCTCCAGAAATGTGAGAAATAAATATTTGTTGTTAATAAGTCACATAGTCTGTGGTATTTTTGTCATAGCAGCCTGAATAGACTAAGACATACACATGGGAATACCAGAAGAAATAATTAGAAATGACTGAGAATTTCCCCTAATGTCAGACACCAAACCATAGATCTAGGAAGCTCAGAAAACACCAAGCAGGATAAATGCTAAACAAAACAACAACAAAAAACCCCATAACTATACCTAGGCATAATCATTTTTCAAACTATAGAAAATCAAAGATTAAAAAAATGTTGAAAGAAGCCAGAGGAATAAACACCTTACCTATAGAGGAGCAAAGATAAGAATTACATCTAACTTCTCAGAAACTACTGTATAAGCAAAAAGAGTGGAATGAAATGTTCAAAGTGTTGAAAGAAAAACCCCCACTATCCTAGAAGTCTGTACCCTGTGAAATTATCCTTCAAAAGAGATGGAGAAATAAAGACAGACAAAAACTGGGGCAATTTGATGCCAGTAGACCTACCTTGCAAGAAATGTTAAAAGACGTTCTTTAGAAAGAAGGAAAATGATAGAGGTAAGAAACTCAGAACTACATAAAGAAAGGAAGAGTATTGGAGAAGAAATTGACATATTTTACTTATTCTTTTTTTATGAGTGATTATAAATTTTATTGTATTTCAGATTTCCACATGTTGATTAATAATATATAGAAGTACAGTTTTTTTAAAAAATTATTTTATTGTTGTTCACTTACAGTTGTCTGCATTTACCCCCAACCCCAGGCAAACTCACCTCCCTCCCTTGCTTCCACCCTCCCCCTTGGTTTTGTCCATGTGTCCTTTATAACAGTTCCTGAATACCCTTGTCCCCATTATCCCCTTCCCCCTCTCCTCTGGTTACTGCCAGATTGTTATAAATTTCAATGTCTCTGGTTATGATTTGTTTTCTCTGGTTGTATTTTGCTTGCTTACCTCACAAGCGTCTTGGCTGTGGCTGATCTGAGTTCCCCGGTAGCTGATCTGGCCTTGGTGCCTTCTCTCCTGAGTCCTCATACGAAACTTTTTAACATTTCATATAGTAGAGGCTGCATGATGATGTACTCCTTGAACTTGACCTTATCTGAGAAGCACTTTCTCTGCCCTTCCATTCTAAATGAAATCTTTGCTGGATAGAGTATTCTTGGATTTAGGTCCTTGCCTTTCATGACTTGGTATACTTCTTTCCAGCCCCTTCTTGCCGGCAAGGTCTCCTTTGAAAAATCCACTGACAGTCTTATGGGGATTCCTTTGTAGGTAACTGTCTCCTTTTCTCTTGCTGCTTGTAAGATTCTTTCCTTATTCTTGACCTTGGGTAATGTAATTATGATGTGCCTTGGTGTGTTCCTCTTTGGGTCCCGCTTCTTTGGGGTTCTCTGAGCTTCTTGGACTTCCAGGAAGCCTATTTCCTTTGCCAGAT